>NDGN011551396.1:0-14455 GCA_002564285.1 Tympanoctomys barrerae | reverse complement strand
TTTTTGGTGGAACCGGGGATTGAACTCAGGCCCTTGCGCTTGCCAGAGAAGTGCTTATTCCACAGAGCCATCTCCCCAGCCCCTACTAGATGTGTGTTATTTAATTCTGACCTATTTGTGAGTTTTTCTTTCTCTTACTGAATTCATTTCATTCTTCGATTTTCAAAGGACACAAGCGTGATTTCAATCCTTGTAAATGTACTGAGGCTGTATTATAGTCTAATGTGTGCTCTATCCTGGAGATTGTGCCTAGTGACTTAAAAAGAATGTATACTCTTTTTTCTAAGTATAGTACTCTAAAGATGTCTTTTAACACTAGCTGCTATTACTGTTCTTGTTCGTTTTGTTTCTGCAGTAGTGTGAATCGAACACAGGAGTGTTCTACCACTGAGTTATACTGCTATTTATCTGTCCGTCTGTCTAGCTATCTACCCATTTTTTTGAGACAGGGCCTCCCTAAATTGTTCATATGGACCTTAAACTTGTGATCATCTTTGCCCAGCCTCCAAGGCATCTTTTATGACAGGTATGTACCACCACACCTGGATCTAGATGGTGTACAGTGTTTTTACACTTTAAATTTACTGATATCAATCTGGTAGATCTACCTAGAGCAAGTCCCTTACGATCATCTGAGTTACTTTCACAAGTGTACTGTGTAAGATTCACTTTGCCATGGTTTACAAATGAATCTGACTGTATTAGAGTTTTACTAGAGGAACAAATACAATACAAGGAGAAGATATAACACAAGATATCCAAATTATAAGAACTTACAAGAGTGGTTAACAGTGTTCAGCCACAGAGTCAGATGAGGAAGCGTGCAGAAGGCGCCCGCACAGGTTAGACTGAAGGATTCAGTCCCAAGTTCTGAAGCTACTATAGTGTTCTGTGTAAGTCTCTTTGTCAGTCGGTCGATGGGCCTGCAACAGAAGGCTGAAGGTTCCAAGCTGGAGGCCGAAGAGTCTGTGCTAGAAGCCAGGAGATGAAGTCCAAGCCGACTGAAAAGACTGAAGTTCCTCTGAAGAAGTGGAACACTGAATCTTTCCTCAACGCCTTTATATAATCTTTGTGCTGAGTCACTGTGGGGTGGCCCCTCCCCACCCTAGGGTAGGCCCCTCCAAGCCTGGTGGGGCAGGGCCCCTCTGCCCCGGTTGTGGAACCCCAAGATGAGCCTGTCAAGTTGATACAATGTATCGACCACTACACTGACTTATGAATAATTATCCACGAGTAGAACTGGTTGGTAAATCGGGGCTTATTTATTGAAAGTGGGTGGCTTATATCTCCATCCATTACTGTGTATTATTCCTTCAGTTCTAACCTCATATACAGTAGTACCTTGCTTCACAAACACTTTTGTTGGCAAATGATTTGGTTCACAAACAGAAGTGTTCAGCAGAATTTTTTTTTCTTTGCAAATTCTGCATTGAGTGATAGATATAACCATTCCTGTTTTTTCCAGACAAACATAGTTGTGCCTACCTTTTCCAAAACTGTGTAACAAATTAAGTTCGTGAACCAAGGTACCACTTGATTTGGGTTTTTTTCAATGCATTTTTTTGTTTTGTTTTGTTTTTGTTTTTGTATTTTAGGGAAGGGTCTACAGGATGTTCAAGATCTCACTGCCAGATTGGACTCTTAGTGATCCACCTGGTTGCAGCCTCCCAAAGGCTAGGATTACTGGCTTGTGCCACCATGTTTAATCTCAATCAATGTCTCACCATGCCCTGGGGGCAGGGCTGGCACAGCAGGCCTGGGGATTGAACCCCTGGCCCCTGTGCCTGCTTGCAGGCGCATTAATCCACTGAGCTATTTGGCTGGCCCTGATTTTGAGGTGTTAATGTTGGGTATATAATTGTTACAGCTTCCTGATAAACTGCAAAATAATAGTTAAGAGTGAACTTTATTATTATGAAATTTCTTTTATTTCTAGCTTTTCTTTTTTGGTTTTAAGGCTCTTTTACCTAATATTAGTTAGTCATTCTAGATTTTTTCTTTTGTTTTCTTTCTGAAACAGGGTTTCACTATGCAGTGCAGGGACAGCCTATACTATAACCCTGGCTAGCCTTGAATTCGGAGTGATCCTCCCACCTCAACCTCCCAAGTGCTGGGATTACAGTCCTGGGCCAGCATGCACATCCCTGGCTTGCTTTTTTTTTTTTTTTTTCTTGAAACAGTCTTATCATATAGTTTGGGCTAGCCTTCAACTCACTAGCCTAGGCTAGTGTCAAACTTGTGCTAATCCTCCTGCCTGAGATTGGAGGCATGCACTACCAAACCTGGCTCAGCTTTTTTTTATTCAATTTATGTATTTGGTACAGGGTCTTACTATGCAGCTTAGTCTTTCAATGATCTTCCTGTTTTAAGCCTCCCCTGAGTGCTGGGATTACAGGCATGTGCCACCATGCCAGGTCTCAGTGGCTGGCTCAGCACACATGGGGGCAGGGCTGGTGTGGCATATGGTGCCAGGCATTGAGCCCTGAGTCCTGTGCTTGCCTAAGCAGGCGTTTAGTCCACTGAGCTATCTCGCCAATCCAGCTTTTTTATTATTATTATTATGGATGTTTAGACTATATTTTCCCCGTCCTTTCACTTTCGAGCTCTTTGTATCTTTGAATCTAAACTATGACTTCTGTATACTACGTACAGCTAAGTCGCATTTTTTTATTTCCAGTCTAACATCTTTTGATTAATCAGCCCTTAATTTTATTACTGATGCAGTTGCATTCCCATCTGCTGTTTCACTTTTGTGTTCTTTATTCCTCATACCTTTTTGGTTATTCTTCCTTTTTCTTTTATATTAAATATCTATATGCTGGTATAACTTTACTTCCTTCAATAATTTTTTACTATATTTTTATAAATTACATTTTCTTAAAGGTCACTCCAGTTTACTATTTACAGTGTTATTTGCCACAAGCTGGGGTGGGTTTATATTATCTTTAATGATATATAAGGTATTAGTCCTGTACTCATCTATTTCCTCTTTTCCTTCAGTGCTATCACTGGTAGCACATTGCATCCATATGTGGCAGGAGCCAGCCCATGCATTGCTGTTATTATTACATAGTGAGGTGCGCCTGCATGATGAAGGAAGCCAAGGAAAGGAAGGTGAGCAAGGTGTGGTGAGAGTCTGCCAACATTCTTGCACATGGTCCTCCACGTTACCCCAGTGTCATTTCCTTATTTAGATTCTTTGTCCCCATCGATCTCCACGGTGTCTATACATCACATGTATCACATTTTCATACGTTTTGGGCCTGAAAGTCTAGTTATATACACACTGTTTTATGCAGATGTTTTTTGAATTAATTAAGAAGACAAACACTCATGTTGTCTTTGATGGTTACATAGTAGTTATCTTGACAGCTTTTCTGGCTTTTGTTCATTTTTTTCTGAGAGTTTGTATTACCTCATTTGCCCTTTCCCTTGCCTCTGGCCTTGAAAACTTCCTTTACTATTTCCAGCAAGGTAAGCCAGAGCAGACAGATTCTCTGAGCTTTTGTGTGTCTAGAAATTCATTTATTTTACTTTCATTTGTGAGAGATGGCTTTCCTAAACAAGATTCCTGGCTGGGCGCTTGCATTTCTACTTAGTGACTTCTAAGGTAGAGTCAGTGTTGGTCTCCTGGGCTTTTTGCAGACGAGTCCTCCCGCTGTCCAAGTTCCCCTTGAGCCCTTGTATTTCAGCTTCAGAACGACTCCTCTTTCACATGTGTCTGCGTTTCTCCTGCTTTATCACTCATTGAGCCTCTGAGCTGTGTGCTGATTCCCACAGAACTCGAGATGTTCCCAGCCATGATTTTCTCTGCATTTGGCTCCTGTTCTTCTCCACTGCTCCCCTGGGTCTCCTGTTGTATGTGGGCACGGCACTGTGTCACACATTTCTCTGAGGTGCTGTTCGCTTCTTCCTTCTACCCCCTTCGCTTCTCCCCTCCCCCTCCCTCCTCTTCCTCGCCCTCCCCCTCCCCCTGCAGAGTCCTCATCTGTAGCACTATAGTGCCAGCTCACTGGCTTTTTCCATCTGCTGTTGCTCTCTGCTGGTGAATTTTTCATTTCAGGGTGCTTTTCAGTTGCAGATTCCATTTGGTTATTTGAGATATTTGCCATATAAATAAAACATATATAGAGAGAGATATATAGAGACAGATTTATATTTCTAACCTCTTTACCTATATTCCCTAATGAGATACAGTTGTCATAGCTTCCTTTACTTCCTTAAGCATCATTTAATTAGCTTTCTGAACACATTTCTAACGGCTGCTTTGAGGTCTCAGTGACATGGGGCCACAAGACACCCTCGCAGGTGTCCCATTGCTCATTTGTTCTGCTCCTGGGTCTGAGTCACTCTGTTTCTCCTCCCCCTGTTCCTCCTTTCTCCTCTCACAAGTCATGTCTTGGTATGCACGGCAACTCTGAACACTCATCTCTCGCCACCTCTCCCACAGCTTTGCTTTCTGGTTTGCTCACTGTCCTGTTATACTGTTCCATGAGCTCTAATGCCAGTCACTCCACTTGTGCAAGGTGAGGCCCCTAGTCTGTGTAGTCACCCTGGGTGACAGTGGCTTCAGCAGGGCATTCGTCTTCTTCCTCGCTCTCTGCTTAGTTGTACCGATTGATTCAATCACACCCAGCTGCTGGTCTTCCCTGATCGCTTCTCTCCAACAGTTTTCTGGCACAAATTGCTCCACAATTTGATTTCATTAAATTCAAGCAAGGTACTTTTTAGGCCAGGCTTTAAGAGTTAGTTTTTGTTTTCCCCTCACTTTAGGAATGCTCTGAGTAGTGCTCTCTTTTCAAAGTTTTCTCTAGTAAATCAGCTGGGCTTGGGCTGAACTTGTTGCTTTCCCAGAGCTACTGCCCCCTTCAAAGCTTTCCACCAGGCCACCATTGTTTTAGAGACCCTTAGGGACTGAACATCCCCTCACTGCTTCAAATGGGGTCAGTTTCTTTGGGCCAGGCATCAGGGTTCTCCATTTTTCTGGGCTACTTTCCCACCCTGGGCATCTGAGGTGCTGGATGTTCCCAGCCTGTTTCTCCAGAAGTCCTGCATCTGCTTCATGAGCAGAGACATGAGTGGGGGAGAAGCTCTGTCCTGGTCCTGGGTGCTGACTGACTTCCGCCCTTCCTCCCAGAAAACAGCCCTGTGAAATGAGGTTGGAGGGGATTAGAAATCCCACTGGCCGGCTCCTCCTGGGTGATGCCGAGTTCCCCGGCCAGGCACCCAGAGGGATGGGAGCTCTTTGGCCACTTCTGCCTGGGACCAAGCCTCCATGGAAGGCAGAGTTCAAGTGTCATGGCCTTTGTTATTCTTGCATACTTAGTGGACTCTATATTCAGTTTCTTAATTTGCAGCATGCTCTTAGAACAGATACCACAGAGTTTAAGTGGTTTTCACCAGTTATGATAGTTCAGTGGGGACTGAATCTGTGGATCTCTTCATGCTTTCATAGAGGACTCAACACTTCTTTAAAAACTGAATTCCAAAGGGTAACGCTGTGACTCTGTGACTGCTAACTGTTGTCATCTCACTGCTTCCCTTTTGAGCTCCAGTGGTAACTGGCAGTAAGATCATAGGCAAAGCTCTGGTGAAGCTCAGATCGACTGCCCTCAAACAGATAGATACACAGATGTGAAAACAGAAATGGAGCTGGGCATGAGAGATGCTTTATGATTTGTAAAAATAAGAATGTATAACTATTCCCTTTTTGTTTTTAAAATGCAGCCACCAAAACTCAGGGTGAATTTGTATTTTGTAACAAAAAATAGCCTGTAGGCGTAAGCAAGGACACACATTTTTATTGTGATTTTGCCATATTGGACTGTGGAACTCCCCATGGATCACTTTTGACTTTCTGCATCAACAAAAGATTTTGTTTTCAACTCTGCTTCATTCAGCAGGGCCACTTTCTGTAGGATGCGTGCAAGTTAATAAAAATGGTTAATCATTGCTGTCAGAGCTAACACTTAAAGAATGTGCCAGAAGTCCTTTTAAAAATGTTTGGATGTGATATTTCCGTTAATACCAACAATGCTATGCCACAATGTAGATGATCACTTCTGTCCCACAGGTAAAGTGGGGTACTGAGGTTTAGCTCGCTGCCTAACATCACACAGCTCTTCAGGCAGTGTAGAGGCTAAAATGGAACCTAGCAAGTCTGGTTTCTCTGTGTTGCAACAACATGCAACAACATTTCGGCCTCCTTATGAAAAGTGTATAGAGCACCCACCTAAGACGGGTGCTTAGGAAATATTCTTGGGTATTTTTTGTTTGTTTCGAGACAGGGTCTTGCTATGCAGGTGAGGCTGGCCTTAAACCCACTGTGTAGCCTAGACTGGCCCCAAACTCATGTTGATCCATGTGTCTCAGCTTCAAGTGCTGGGATTATGGGTGACAGCCATCATTCCCCAACTCCTTAGGAAATATTAAGGCAATCACTCGTTTACTCATTCAGCAAACATACACAGCACCTGCTATATGCATTAAGCTCAACTGTTCAAACGTGGAAACCAAATGCTAACCCTTTCAGAGAACAGGATAGAACGGAAAGCAACTAATGAGATTCAAACCCCCAGAGCACACTGGTAAGCACAAACATGGAGTCATGATTGTGGGAAAGTTGCTGACACTTTAAGAAACTCGTCTCATAGGCTGCAAACCAGGCTAATGCTGAGCTTTATTTAAGTCATTTCATTTGTCCCTGAAAATACCACAAGGTAGATGATTAAGAGCTCTGGCTCTGCAGTTAGGCTGGGAGACTGAAATCTAGTCTCATCACCAACCGGCTAGTAAATCCAAATATGTAACATCTCAGACTTGAGCTTCTGTATCTGGAGATGGGATAATCAAGGTTGTTCTATAGCCCTGGAGCCTGACTTCACCACAAGCCAAGGATGCCTGACATGGCCTAACAAGGGCTTATTCTTTGGCCACACTCCAAAGCCACGACAGCCACTGAGGGTACTGGTTCAGCACGTCTACATCAGGGATGCTGGTACCTGGGGTCCTCGCAGCCTCCCCTTCAGCAGCACAGAAGGTATTGTCCCTCCAGACATCACCAGTGTGGGCAGCAAAACAGGTGTGCACGGGAAGTGCCTCTTCCAGTCAGCAAACCAAGGCCTCACCCATGCAGATCTGGGCTTCTACCTCCAGCCTCCATGGCTGTAACTGTGGCATGTTCCACCACTTGAACTAGAGGCAGGGGACACATTCTCCTCCACTTAGGCCTGGGAGGGATGAGCCATCACAGCAGCTTCTGCCACTTCACTCCATAAGCACAGGCAGATCCTCACCCAGTGCCATATGAGTTAGCTTCCAGGGTGGGTGCAGATGGGGCAAGATGTTTGGATGATGAAGGTGAACTCATGCAAATCACAAATTTCAACACACAACAAACTAGGTTCAGTGGTGGCCCGGTGGCCTCAAAACTTGAGCACTTAGAACGTCAGCATCATTAGGACAGTAGATAGGGGCTTTTTAAAGATCTGTTGCTCCTGGTTTCCCTTTTATTCTCCCCTTTGATTCACAGACTGACAAGGTATGCCTCAGTGGGGCCCTTGCAAGAGGGAGTGGAATAAGCAATGAAGAAATGGCCTGCTCCAGCATTCAGTCTTCTGAATCACCAGGCAACCACCTATAATGCAGCATGAAACATCTGCATTTCACAGAAAAATAACCGTGAAACTCACTGGTTTCATTAAGCATGGAAACCAAATACTGACCTTTTAGGATAATAGTTGGCTCCTCTCAGAATGGAAAAATAACTGCCTGGGAATCAAAACCTGATGTGTGAACTATCCCCTGAAAGCAAGCTACTCACAAGATGTTAGAAGCTTTCGCCAGGAAAAGACATCTCTACTTTTCACTTAAAACTCATCATTGCTAACTTAAACCACAGCACAGAGAATGGTGTCCCTCTCCCCACCTCCACAGGAAAGGACATAGGTCTGTATTTGCAAGATGTAAAGACCAGGGACGGCTCGTGCCTTCGCAGGGATGGGCTCTGCATGGGTTACTGTGTACAGAGGTCTCTGGCTGAGGAGTTCTCATGGTGCCAGGGCAAGCCTGGATTTCATTAATAGAAATGCAGAACACATGGTACAAAGTCTGTTTGCTCAACCATAAAATAAGCAGAATATTACTGAGAATATTTTATTCTCTCCCAGAGGGTGAAAGAGCAGAAGGTCCACAAAGACATACGTTATGTCTATACAGCACTGATGGCAAGGTTACTGGGCTTGGGAAAGTCAAAGATTAGTGACTTTCACCTCACCAAACAGGTACATTTGAGTAACAATCAAAACAGTAACCAACCCATGCAACCACCCAGCCAGCATCATCATCCCCACCACCACCACTTCAGAAAAGCACATTTTTACTGCAAGTAATTAAATGAGTATATTCATTCCCAAAGTACAAGGCAACATTTAAGTGCAACGAATTTTATCAAAATCTCATACCCTGTTCCTATTTTTTCATGTTGGATATGGGCAGGTTAACATTTGAGAATCACAAGGTGAGTCTTGGAGCATTGTTCTTTCTTTTCTAGTTCCATGTTCTGGGCAATGGATTTTTAAGGTAAAGAGAAGTTTCTGGTATAGGATTATAAGGAAGGCCCCAAAATCTCAAGAACCACACAAAACTCCACTGAAATTTTTGGAGCATATTTGTTTTGTTTTGTTATTTATGTATTTAGTATAGGGTCTACAGGGCCTCACTACACAGATCGGACTCAGTGATCCTCCTGTTTTCAGCCTCCCAAGCACTGGGATTACAGATATGTGCCACCACACCCAGACTCAGTCCCAGTCTCAGCACACCCTGGGGGCGGGGCCAGCACAATGGAGCATATTTGTAATTGAAGAAGAGAATTGCCAGGCTTCCACTACTCACCACAGTCTGCCCTGCAGCACCTCTTGAGGTAAGGCTGAGTTCCTATTACTGCTTCTGTACACATTTTACCTGACTACTAGAACGAGCCTTACATTCACCAGTAGGCTCAGATTACTGTGGAGTGTGAAACTGCCAGCCAACTGTAGCAGCTGGGGGTCTTTGTTCTGAGCGAGTCTTGGGGAAAATAATCTGTTCAAAGAGGTAAAAACAGTTTACAATAACTCAGTCTTTCATGTTCACCTAGCAATGCACAGTACGTGCAGCGCTTCTGAGGCTTAAGTGCAAATCTGCAGAAAATTCAAATACAGTCAGTCAAGGCTGTTCATATTTAAAACTAAAATAAATTGTAATCTACATTTTTTTGTGTACTTGCTATACAGCAGTAATAGAATAGAGGAGTGTGGCAGCTGTCCTGACACCTTAAGACGATCTCACCAATTTTCATTTTGTCAGAGATACTGGCTGTAGTGAGGTTTCAAGTCACAGGGCTGGGACACAGTACTGGGACCCAATTCTGTTTTCTAGAACCACAGTCACTGTGGCCCCTCAGCAGATAGTCACTTCTGTCCTCATACTCAAGTTCATAGAAACTGAGTCCTTGTTGAATACAGACAGTGGGCAGTGGATTTGTGGTGGGAAGCAGCTGAAGATCAATTTCACGTGTGGGACCACAGCAAGGGCAGCCCTGAGAACACAGGGTGCCCGATGTGAGCCAGGAAAAGAAATTGCTAGGCAGAGGGGTTTCAAGTGACAACAGCCTACTGGTTTATAAATAAACATGCTGCAGTCATTGGGCAGGTTTTTCTCTCCCCCAGCACGGGGTTCTCTTAGCTTTCTGCATCTTTATTCCTGTTTTGTCTTCATCTTCTACCATCCCCCCCCCCCGGAGTTGGAGAGCTGTGCCAGACTGAGCACAGGGTAATGACATGACTGTGTCCTTCTCAGTGACTCAGAACCAAGTGGGAAAGGCTGTTCCACACCCAAGGAACATGTTTTGGGGTAAAAGTTTTTCTTGAGAAAGAACAAAACACTTTTAACCTTTTGAGTCCTCTGATTTGTTGAGCCATTTCCTCTTCACTCCTATGTCCATGCTACCTAACGGGTGACATGGCACAACTGGGACAGGTAAGCAGATGTCCTGTTGAGGTGGCCAGCTCTTTGGAGGCTGATTTCTTGCTCACTGTCCAAGAGCAGGAAAATGGAATAAGATGTCTTATGCAGTACTTCATGCAGATCCACACCAGCATGCCCAGCGGATTGCAGACACACCAGTCCAGACAAGAATGCCACTTAAGTGAATGTGCATCACTGTTCTTCCAGCTAGTGTTCCAAACACTGCCAGAGTAACAGAAGCATCCGATAATATCCGGAGACCCAAGTGTGCTCAACCAAGGAAGAAGGGGAAGAAACAATTCTGACTGGTACAGCCTTGCAGTCAGGGACTATCTGTGTTTCGGTGACTATGTTAGAATAGTCCTAGAACATGGAGAAACAGCTGTCCACATATACTGCATGGGCAGAAGGAGGCAGGAGAAGGAAGCAAAGTATACATGAGATAGTGAAGAAGCAGTGACTAGTTGGCCAGAGCCTAAGAAGCCCCTGTCAGCACAGGCTGAGGGCGCTGGGAAAGGGGCGGAGGATCTCATGTCCAGCATGGCCATGCAGTCTTGTGCACTGTGCTGCTCAAGGGGCGCTGTCCACACTGACTGCAGCCACCCAGCCAGTACAAGGCTGGAACTGCCTCTCACCACACAGTTTTGCAGCTCCCTCGCTGATTCATGGGCTGACCAGATTTTTCCAGAAAAGAAGAGGTGGTTTTCATGGAAGAAAGCAGCAATGTTCTCTTCTAGAAAGGACACATCTGGGTTAAAATGTGGACCCTTCTACCTACTTAGCCGTGCCACCCCAAGTTCCCTGTATGCAAAACCTGCTGTGTTCATGAGTTTATCTCAGTACCTGCATACAGAATGTAGCTGATAAATATTGGCAATAATTTGACTCACATATGGGTTCCATCATCTATAAAATAAGGACCTGGTGTTTGTCTCAAACAGTACAACATGTACAGAACAGGAGATGCACTCAGGATAGCAGAGTGCAGACACACAGCAGATGCCTAACTGCTTGAAAGAACAGGCTTTCATTGCTGGGATGGAAATCTTCATCCGGTGTCCAGCCACATAACCAGAAACCTGTCCTGTAAGCCGAGAGACTCCGGAGAGAATGCTGTGAGCCTGCAGTGGCTTTTTACCCACAAGAGAAAAGAGTCCACAGTTAGCAAGCAGTGGCCAGAGGTGCGAGTTCCAAGGACACACAGGACCATCCTGCACCAGAAGACTCTTACACTGTGCTTTGAGGTAATGTCCCAGCTTCCAGCTGCCTCTCACTGTGCCACACACCTATACCAGTGAGGCTGTTTGGAAAGCCCCCATGAGGGAAGTCACCTTGGCCTCCATGTTGTCATGTCACACACACATGTCATCAAGCTTCATGACATAAAATAAAATACCAAGTTTTAATGGATTCATAGAGCTCTAGAGAAATAAAACAAAAATGTAGCACTATAGGTGGAAGATCTGTAGAAACAAGAATTTTATCATGGCACAGAAGGAATGAAGACAATTTTCTGAAGAAAGTCAACAAAAACAACTTTGAAGAGCTCCTATGTTTTAGAATTTCACTTGCTGCCTCCTGGCCATGGGGCTCAAATGGTAAACATGGTCAGCTTTTAAGATTTCAGTCTCTGTGGGGCGACTGTCCTGCATGTCTCCTCCTTGAAAATCATTGTTTCTTTGCAAAGGTGAAGACAAAAAGCAATGGAGTAAGAGCAGGGAACTAGAGAAGGGCTGAGCGACAGAAGACCAGGGATCTCAAATCCTCCAGGAGCCATGTGAGAGGGAGACCAGGCTCAACACTGGTTCACATGTAGGCATCCACGCTGGTGCTAAGGTTCTCAGACAACAGGTGAGGGAATCTCACAGCCGCAAGGAGCTGGTGGCACAGGTGTTTCCTTCCACCAGGTCTCTAGGTGTTCAGCCAGATGAACTTACAGATTAGTATTACCTGGTTTTACTGGAGTCAAACATCACAATAGAGTTAACTATCTTTCAAAGATTCCTACAAGGAAACACCAGAGAGAAGACAATTGTAATTATGCAAACACAAGTGAATAACTGAAAGAGTTAAACTTTCTTCTCATACCACAATTTTTCCAAATCCATAGCAAAAGATAAAAACAATAGTGGTCAAAGTCAGTGCTGCTAACAGAAATGGCCTCAGTTGGTGTCATCTAGCACAATCACAAGGTACATATTGAACTGAAATGTATTCCAGTGCAACTAAGGACCTCAAGTTTTCTTTTCTGATGTAAACTGCTGCTGCTGCACAGGGCTAATGGCTACCGGACTGGATGATGCCCGTTTAAGAGAGACGAGTCAGTGTCCTCACTGGAAATCCAGGTGCTATCCGATACAAGCTGCAAGGCCTTTGGCTTTATTCTCCTGTGCCTCAATCTTCTCTTAATCCTAATGCCTATCTCCTATGGGGGTTGTTACAGCTAAATTAGTAATGACCTAAAAGTAATTAAATATTGCCTACTCAAATTTGAGAAAAAGTGTTATGGCTGTGTCTAGTTGTCCCCGCAAAGCCTCATATAAGCCAGGGAGCTGACTTGTAGAGTTTGTGATTAATTTATAATCTACTGGGATTATGTATGTGAGTGCTACAGTCAGCCTGAGGCAGATGAGAGAGACTTGCTCTCTGTTGCCTATGCAACCATTGTTGCCACTACTCCTCTCTTTGCTCTTGCCGTTTTACTGTTTTCTGCCCCCATGAATGGCTGTCCTCTGCCATGTGCCCCTCTGCTTGGAGCCAGCCAAGTATAGAGTGAAACCTCTACTAACTGAACTAAATAAACCTTTCCTTCCTGAATTCTGAGTGTTGGGTATTTGTCCCAGCAACAAGAGAAAAGTAACCAAGACAAAAAAAAAAAAAAAAAAAAAAGACATTATTAAAGTAATCTGCAATATGGACTGACAAACTCTTGTTACTAGTAAACCATAAAGTTTATATTGGGTCACAGCTGTAGGACATTTACAATTAATTTTGTTCATTTTTTTGGTTTTTTCTTTGGTTGTTTTGGTTTTGTGGGGACGGGATTTGTGTGTGTGTCTTTTTGAGACAGGTTTTTGTTATGCAGTGCAGTTTGGCCTTTAGTTCACTTTGTAGCCCAGGCTGGTCTCAAAATCACAGTAGTCCTCCTACCTCAGCCTCTTGAGTGCTGGAATTACCAACATGTACCACCACATCCGGCATTTGGTGTTCTGAGACAGTGTCTCACTATATCATCCAGACTGGCCTAGAACTCACTCTGGTGCCCAGACTAGCCTCAAGTTCGAAGTGATTCTCCTGCCCAGCCTCCCAAGAGCTGGGATTATGGATGTACACCAACATGCCTGACAATTTTGTTCATCTTTTTATCCTTTCTTATATATGTATTTCATAGCAAATATACACATATTTCAGGCACATGCTCTATTTGTAAAAAAAAATGTAATAAACAACCAAACATGGAGATCACTGGGATAAGCTGATGAGGTTTGTTTCAACAAACAGTAGTGCTGGGCAGACAACATTTGATCACCGTGCTTGTGTCCCAAAGGTAATCACTGAGTTTGAAGAACACTGCACACGGCACACTGGTTACACAGAAAACTCCACAATCACAATATATTTTTGTGATGAATGGAAGAGGTACCAGTAATCATGTCATTGTATGAAATAATACATATTTAATATAAAGGTAAGCTGAACCACATAGCCTGATAATTAACAAAATTTCTAGTGTAAAATACCATGTAATTATTCAGAAAACCATGTGCTGATGATTTTTAAAAGTCCAAATAATGTCATTATTGAAATAATTATATCAGATAAAATTCACATTAAGTCAAAAGCTGTAGAGATGATATAAAGGACAGTGGGCAGTAATAAAGTAGTCAGCTCACCAGGAAAATACATCAGTTTTAGACACAGACACACCCAGCATTGGAGCATCTAAATACATAAAATAAATGCAAAAGGATCAGAGAGATTCTACAATACGGAACAACAGAAATGTCTGCTTCACTTTTGGCCATGGAAGCCTCATCCATCAGAAAGTATAGATGGGAACAGTAGTATGAACCAAAAATCAGTAGCAAGAATTCTTTAAAAATTCACAAAAACATGGAAACTGAGGGCCAGAAAGATAGCTCAGTGGACTAAGCGCCAGCTTAGCCAAGTGCAGGGGGGTTCGATGCCCAACACCACATGCAGTGCTGGCCCCGCCCCCAGACATCCTGAGGCCGGTTGAGGTGGTGCATGCCTGTGATCCCAGCGCTGTAGAGGCTGACAATTGGAGTCCAAGCTGCGTAGAGAGAACCTGTACCAAATACATTAAAAAAATTTTTTAAAGAAAAAGAGGAGGGAGCTGGTGAGATGGCTCAGTGGTCTAAAGCACCTACTTAGAACAAGCTTAGCAAAGTCACAGGGACCGCGGTTCAATCCCCCAGCACCACAT
>NDGN011551394.1:0-10030 GCA_002564285.1 Tympanoctomys barrerae | reverse complement strand
CTCTCTCTCTCTCTCTCTCTCTCTCTCTCTCTCTCTCTCACACACACACACACACACACACGGCATTTCTGACTATGATCACACTGCAGATGAGCTTCCATCCACAAGACTGTCAGGTACAAAACAGGAGTTCGACCACAGGTAGCTCCTTTGGCCTGTGCTCCCTGCCAGCGCTGGGTCAGTGAGAGCTGCCTCCTGGCCTGGAGATGGGGACAATGACCCGGACCCAGCAGGTTCTGTGTGGCCACTTAGAGATATCATCTGTGAGGTCCTGGTCATGGGCTCCGGACAGCTGTGCAGTATGCAGGTGCAGGGCCCAAGTAGGACCTGGGGCGGCAAAGGCTCCTGCAGTGCTCATGGAACCATTAACTCAGCTGCTGAGGGCTGAGCTGCTCACTCCCCACCCGAGTACCTGAGGGACAGTACAGGGAGGCCCTCAGGGGGTGAGGAGGCCCCGAGAAGCAGCAGCCAGAAAGCCCACGTCCTTCCTGCCAAGGGAGAACACAGGCAGAAGGCCGCAGCCACCAGCAGGACCAAGCCCACTGTCCTGAAGGTCCAGGGCCCTCGAATACTGCTTGCGCTCTGTCCCTTCCCCATCAGAGCAGGAATGATGGCCCAGCAAGAGCAAAGCTAGACAAGATGCTGGAGACCCCAACACCACAGGCCTCAGGACCCTTTCAAGCACACTGAAAGCCAGCTTTGAAGCCCAGAGAGGAGCAGGGTGGTGGGTGCTACAGTCCATGCAAGCAGCCAGGAGCAGAACCTAGGCCTCACTCAGGCGCAATCCCCCAGACACTGGTGACCGTTGCCACTTCAGGTGAGACCACAGTGGCTCTACATGCCCACAAGCCATGGCAAGGGCCTTTTGGATTTTTCCACATCAGCGCCCCCTGCCCGCAGTCCATCAAATCTGTCGGACACAAGGGAGACCAAGTCACCAGCACCCCTGAAAACAACAAAGCTGAGGGAAGTAACACGACCACAATCCTGGCCCCCCTTGGGCAGCAGAAGTAAGAGCAGAGGTTGCTTTATTTGTAAGACCCCAGCATGCCAGGAAGATCGCATTCTGAGCGTGCTGCCCACCAATGATCCGCACAGTATCATTGTTAAAATTCATTGCCCTTCAGCTACGAAAAAAATTAGACGCCCTTTTTACATGGATAATGCAGGAAGAGAGCAGGTGGTTGGTTTTGTGTTAGTAAATTGCATTTCTCTTCTTAAAAAATTCCGCTGTTGTGATGCGGCCTGATTAGATCGGGCTTGCCATTAACCTGCCGCCCTGGGGCCTGGGCCTCCCGCTCCGTCCTGGCTCCCACCTGCCGGCCGGCCTGCAAGCACACGCCGTTATCTCCTTCTAAATTAAAATTGTAACCGCTCGGTCCCATTTACACAAAGCCTCAGCCTTGACACATGCAATTACTATGAACATAGGGGCAACATGATTGCTAAGGGCCCCAGAAAGAGACTTTAATCAGAAAACATGGGGTTGTTCCGGCCGATTTATAATTTCACTACTTGCTATTCCTTTATGTTCTTATGTGTTCAGATAATTAGATACACTAGTTCTTGCTTCCCGAGAGGCCAGAAAGGGCAAAATTCCTATTCTTTTTACATTAAAAAGATTAAATTATAATATAGAAAATCTGTAACTTTGGGTAGAAATGACAAATTCACACTACATTAATTTCAGTGCTTACAAAATGTTACAAATAATTTGTGCGTTCTGTCTCCTCTCGTGTAGGCGCATGTGAATTAATTACCTATCCAATTTCAACGTCTTTCAAGTCAGCTTGCCACAGACAACTCTGAAATTAAAAGAAAATAAGGTTTGATTTCGATTTGGGGGTGTGTTTGTTTTGGATGTTTAACCATTTAAGCCTTTGTGCGTGTACATAAGTAATCGACATTAACAGATGTGTTCGCTATGCAAACAGCATGTGAAACAAGCGTCCCCAAGACTGGTGATTATGGCACGGAGGGGACACAGATCACTCAGAGGCCACAGTGCAGCTGAGGGGCAGCCCACTGGGCATTCCACGTTGGCAGCCCCGAGATAAGCACTCATGAGACCCTGGCCTCAGCGTGCACCACGCACAGAATGAGGAGCGGATCTCAGGACTTGTGTCACAGTGCCCAGGCCCAGCAGGGGCTGTGAGGGAGACCTGCAGTGACGAGGCTAAAGGCACCCCCGCAACCCACGCCCACCTTGTGAGCCTCAGAAGTGACCTTGTCAGAAACAGTCTACAGATTCAATGTGGAAGAGTCAGGTCACCCTGGCTGTGAGATAAGTCCCTGGCCCAGGACTGGTGTCCCCACCAAAGGCCAGGTGGGGACGGAGCAGAGCCTGGGATGGTCAGTACACACTCCAAGGAACACGGAGGTGGCCACGTCCTAGAAGCCGGGGAGGCAGGACACTTCCTCTCTGGCCTGCAGACCCACATGCAAACCAGGTTTCAGCCTCCAGGATTACAAGCCACAGCTCCCTGGTGTTTCAACTTCTCGCTCCATGGGGCTTTGTCAGTACCACAGAGCACACTGGGGCTTCATAAGAAAAAAGAGGCATGAGGACTCCCAGAGCCCAGAGCGGACAATGAGCAAAGACCAGCAGACGGCCTCGGAGGCAGAGATAGGACGCTGCATGAAGATCCCTAAAACACCTAGATGCGTAAGGAAGGTCTGTCTGAGCCACCGGGGACTTGAGCTGTCTGCAGCCCTGAGGTTCCCAAGGAGGGGTGCCCTGCTTCCAGACAAGCGAAGAGGGCTCCAGCTCTCCAGCTCCTCTGCATCCAGGCTCAGGACCTCCTGGGACCCCAATCTCTCAGTGCCAGCCTACTCGATCCAGACTCAACATGAGCTTGAGGACAGGGATGTCTAGCACGCAGCAGGATTGTCCCTGTGCCTCTGGGGGAAGGGAGAGCCAACTGCCAGTGGCTTGAGCCTGGGCTTCTGGACCCCAGGACTGCAAGTGAGCGCAAGCCCTACTGTCTTGAGCCGCTCTGCCCCCTGCCGTTTGTTACACAGCCTCCAGACACTTGTAGACTCTACTGAGGTTTGGGAACTTGGGAAAGCCAAGGACCCCACCCCAAGGCTCAGACTAGGAGAGCCAGGATGCAGGAGCAGAGAGGAGTGTGAGGCTAGGTCCTGAGGCCTGCTCGGCAGCAGACGGCGCACTGCTCCTGCACAACAGACGTGACTCTGACCAGAACCTTAGCACTTACATTCTTCTCATCACTGAGAGCCTTTGGGGGACCTAACAGCATCGTTTGCCCCAGCTCCACACCTGGGCAGCTCAGGAGGGGCTGGATGTTGAGGAAAAGGAAAGGTGACTCACCAGGTCGAGAAACAGAGAGGGTGAGGCAGGGCCAGGCAGTGAAGGGGCCTGAGCACCCCTGCAGGCTGGAGTCTGTGGGCTTGAAACCCAGTCTCAGCAGGAACCCTGTGAAGGCTTTTGCTTTCTCCTTCACATCACTGTATCTGTTGTGCAGAAAATGGGTTCCCACGATGGTTACCTCTTAGAAAGCAGTGCATGTAAATCACCTAGTTCAGAGGACTTTTCATAGGAATATAAAAATGGAGAATCACCCCGAAGGTTATAAAGGACAGAAATACAAGCAGAGGATGAAGGCAGAGGCTGGGAAAGAGATCAGAGCAGACGACCAGCACCCGAGCACAGGGGGCATGGCGGCTGCATGTCATGGCTGTCCAGGTCCCTCCTGGTAACTGGGTATGCTCGGGGCCTCCGTGGTCACCAGCAGACCTGTGCCGGGAAGTGTGTAGACCTGCCCTCAGCCACCATGCAGGCACAGACCAGGCACCACAGCAGAGGGAGCCCCATCACAGCCGCCCTCACATTGCATACCCTCCTCCTGAAAGGCAGCTGAGGCAGCTGCCCACCTTCCCCAGCTCTGCGAAGTAACGCGGCACCAGGGGGCGCTGTCAGCACGGCAACTGATGGCTGCCCAGCCGAGGCTGCAGGAAGGAGTGGCAGCCACATTTGTGCTGTCCCCAAGGTGGCGCTGGGTGGAGCATGGGCCCTGGCTGTCCCACCTGTGCTCTGAGAACCCTCAAGTGGCTTCCCCTGTATCCCAACTGAGGACAAAGCCTGTTTTTATTGTCCTGGCTGCAAATTTTGTGGCCTTTTGCTGCACCCTGCCCAGGGCTGTCACGGCCAAGCTGGCTCTGAGGGCCAGGCCAGGGTCCACAGAAGGCCAGGCCAGGGTCCCCTGGAGAAGGACTAAATGGGGCAGGACCCAGCAGCTCAGTGACTGCAAATACCCTCCTCCCGCCGGTGACAGGGTCGCACGCATGCCAGTGCACACCGTTCCGTGCAGACAGGGCCACGTGTGAGCACAGCGCGGGCAGGCACTGGTACACATGCACACACAGGCAGGGACCACACAGCATCCAAGTGGAGACAAGGATTAGTGCCGGGTTTACACTGTCACAAAGCAGAAAGGACAGAAGGGGAGAGAAAGACAAGTTCTTATTTGTCACACCTGTTTGCAAAACTCAGTGTGTTATATCTCAAAGAGACCCTGGATGCATCTGGGGATGGGGAGACGGGAGGAAGGAGCAGAAGGGAAGTACAAAGGGCTTCCACACAAGCCAGTACCAATCCCCACGATGGGGGCATTCACTCTGCATCACAAACTCACACTAATGAAAACCTAGACAGGCAACACAGACAAGTTGGTGCTCATCAAATGCGTCAGAGCAGGGTTCAAGGAAAAGCTTTCCGAGGCGTAGACGCCGGGCCACCACTCTCCCCCATCCTGCAGAGCTGTGCCAGTGACAATGACTTCTCACACCCTGCATCTCTCCCTGCCCGGTGCCCTGTGCAGGCTGCATGGTGGGCCTGAATACAGTCACAGAGTGTGCCAGGGCAGGGTGCACTGGGGTGAGAGAGGAAGCCTGGGGTCCTCCCAGTTCTGCAGCAGTTAGAGTGGGACCCAACACCCTGGGAAGCCAGGTGAAGCCTTCACGTGGAGGAGATTTGATCTGCAACCACTTTGTTCAGTTTATTTCATCAATATTCATGTCAATATTTATAGTTTTGATTGCACATTGATCTTCAATATGACAATGTTGATCCCAGGTTGTGTTAAAATCAACTTCCTACTTGACACCAGGCACTTCTAGGGCTTGATGTGCAAAGTAACACTGGGACTCACAGGAAGGCAGTAAGGGGATTTAACCTCATCCCCTTATGAAAAATAATCCCACCCATGCTGGCTCTGCCTGGCTGTTGACTTGTAGCACTCATAATCCCAGCGTGACTCTACCTGCCCTCTTTCCTCCATGCACTTCATATGTATCTGAAGACCTATGGAGTACATCCAATAATTTTATAATTAGGAAAAGAAAAAGAGTAGTATGGTTTACTGTTAAAGTCTCAGAAGAGAGCTGGCAAGATAGCTCAGCGGACTAAAGCACCTGCATAGGCAAGCTTAGGTAAGCGCAGGGACCACAGTTCAATCCCCAGTACCACATGCCACACCAGCCCCGCCCTTAGGGTGGGCTGAGCTGGCCACAAAGTCCTGGCATAGGCTATAATCCCAGCGCTGGGAAGGCTGAAAGCAAGAGGATCACCATGAGTCTGAGCTATGTAGTGAGACCCTGTAACAACCAAATACATTTTTTAAAAAAAATCAGAAGAAAGCTATCCAGCCACCAAAGGGCAACACTGGGGTGGCAGGGCTGTGGTGTGGGACCTTAGAACCCGGCACTGGCTCATGCTCCACAGGCCCATGCTGTGTCCCACGTCCTAGAAAACCCAGAATCACCCCATCTGTGGGGCGCCCCAACCCCAGTGCTCCACCCCAGTACCCTTCAACTCTTCCCCAAGACCTGGGGTCTGCTCAGCTCTAGGACAGCCCCAGCACAGGTGCTTCTCAGTGTGGCTTCAAGGCAGGACCTGTGGGGACACACAGAGCTATACCTTTGCAGGACTGTCCTCCAGCCTTCTCCATGCACACAACCTTCAAAACAAAACTGGATGACAGCTGTCTACAACTCCAAGTGACTTTCCACTTAGCATTCATTGCCTCTGGGGTGCTTTCCCAATTTATTGTAAGTTCTTCAAAAATGCCACCTTTTAATGCTTCTCAAATATGATAAGATTCAGATTTCTAAAATCTACTGAACTACTTGCATGATGTTTGAAAGACAGGCATTCAAGCCCTTTATTTTATCATTGCTAATAATAAAATTTCTAGCAGGGCATGGTGGCATACACCTATAATCCCAGCACTCCGAAGCCTGAAGCAGGCAGATTGTCATGAGTTCAAGGCCAACCTGGACTACATAGTGCATTCTAGGCCAACCTGAACTATATAGTAAGACCCTGTCTCAAAAAAAAAATCTTCTTTAAAAAAATTAATTAAATAAATAAAATAAAAACCCTGCTTTTTCTGTGCAGAGAGGAACAGGGGAGACCTGTTCCCAAGGTCTGGGATCTGCAAGCCCCAGGGCGGTCACCATTATGACAGACGGCTAGGCAAGGCAGAAACATTCCAGGTTGTCAAACAGGGAGGGAATCAGCACAGAGAGTGAGAACACAGCACAAGGTGGCTAGAGGCGCAGCTGTCAAAGACCAGGCCTCAAATAAAGATGGAATGACCAGGCCTACATGCCTGCCTGAGGGATAATCAATAAATTACAGATTACACTCACCTGGTCCAATAAAGTCCAGATAAGCATCACCCCCCCATGGGTGACCAGGATCCCCTGATCCATGCCTTCCTAAAGAGGTCCTTGTTCTCCCCAGGTGCACTTATTCCACGACCCACTTCCCCATGGATCAACATGACCTAACAGCTATGCTGGAATCTCATTGGTTGATCAGAGTTTTGTCCCACATTGCACCTACCTCATGACTGTGGTCTATAAAACTTTCTCTGGAAAGTGGGGTCCATGGCAGCCCACTTCCAGGTTCCCTTCTGTCTCTCAGGAGCTATTTCTCTCTCAATAAAGTTTCCTACTCCTAACCTCTGTTGTTCCTCACACTTCAATTTTCCATTTTGAGCAACAGGAACTTGGCATATCTGACACCCAGCAAGTCGGGAGTTATAATGCTTCCCTAGTATCCTTTAGAGATCTAATGTCACCTCCATGTCCCCCTTGGCACCCAGGCTGTGGGCCGGATGTCACCTGCCTCCTAGCTGGCCAGGCCATGGGCTCAATTACCACCGCATGGGCCAGAAGGGAAGCAGTCATAAAGCTTGGGACTCAAACCACCACATCCCTCTCCACAAAAGCACCCCAGCCTGCTCCTCCCCTCAGCGGCTCTCACTGTGGGGAACAGGTCTCCGCGCTCACAGGGTTAGCAGCTGACACCTCCAGTCTTCTGGGGCCATGGTGGTTTCACCTCCACCCTTGGCTGCGCTCTGGGCCAGGTTTCCTGTTTCCGGAGGCCTGCACAGCCGAGGCCCAGGGTTCGTGGGGTTGCACTATGGTTTTAGAGGCACTCAATCCTGGTAATCAGATCCAACCACTTCATCTTGTTTTGTTCCATGTGCCAAGCACGGCCACAGGACCTCAAGTGGGCACTTTGGTGTGAGCCAGGCTGGCGGGAGGAGGAGGGCCTGGGCTCCCCAGGCACCCCAGAGAACAGGAACTTCCCGTTCTGCAGAGCCAGAATTGCAGGCACAGTGGAGGGCTTCCTGCTCCTCACCACATGAGCTGGGCTTCACCCTGCCGGTCACACTGCATCTAACCCTGCCAGCGGAAACTGTAGCAAAGGCTCAGCCCTGTCCCCTCTCCCCTGCTCTGGAGGCCTCAGGTCAGGGTGGGAGTAGCCAGGCAGGGGCTGCTGGGCAGAGCAAGCCAGGGGGCTGAGGGTGTCCAGCTGGGTAAGCCGTGTAGAAGCGCCCTGCCCACCCAGAACACTCCAACACCTGCAACTCAGTCACAGAGGGGGTGGGTAAGAGACAGGCCTTGCAGGGCCACGTTCCAATCCACTGGACTGCCTGCCATGCACCCCCACCCCCCGTTCCCATCTCTGTCCTTGCTCCTTGAGGTTGGCGTGTGGCCATGGTGACCCCTGGCAGTTTCCTGCAAGTTCCTCGGAGTCTTCCAAGATCTCACTCTCCTTCCACGAATTCTGAGGTGGCTTTGTGCCCCACTTGGCGTGGCTGAGTCCCCAGCCTGGCTAAAAAGAACCACAGATCAAAAGGCTAAGTGCACACTGTAAGCACAGGGGCACGAGGACCACCCCATGTGAAATGCAAGCCAGATAAAGCAGCCCATGGGTGTGCAGGGAGGGGACAGCTCTGGCCAGCTGTGTGCAGGTTCTGTGCTTGCTGGAGACCACTTTCAGCTCCGAATGGAACTGGCTGCTGCCCTGCCCTGCCCCGCATGCTGCGCAGTGGCTCTGTGGGCAGGGTTTTCCCATGATTTCCAGGTTAATTCCCAGATTTGCTTCCACAACTTGGAGTTGAACCTTGGGCCTTCACACTGAGCTACAGCTCCCCTCCTTTTTATATTTTTAATTTTGAAACAAGGCCCAAATCACTAAGTTGCTCAGGCTCAGCCTCCCAGAGTGCTGGGATCGCAGGTGTGCAGCATGGCCCCCCTTTGCTCTCAGGTGATGTCAAGTTTCAACCTGTACTCAGTAAGCCCCACAACAAAGAAGAAATACAAGACGGAAGAGCAAGAGCCAGAGGGGTTGGTTACGCCCCTACTTTGCATCCCACATGGTGAGGACCCCACCATGGCATCCTGGGAGGATAGACTTCATAGCTGAAGACAGAGGTGGACCCATGCCCCGAGGCAGGGGGAATGCAGCCCATTAGGAACCACAGAGTGGCTGGGTGGGGGCACAGATAGACTCTCACCTTCCTGAGGGGTGTAGTGTGTGTGTGTGTGTGTGTGTGTGTGTGTGTGTGTGTGTCTAACGTCAATAGCACCAAGTCTATGTCCCTGACTCACAGGCTGGGAAAAGCCAACCCTGCAGAGGGGTAAGCCAAGGGAGCCCTAGGCAGGTATTTTTTTTTTTTTTTTTGGTATTTATGACAGGGTCTACAGGGTCTTACTATGTAGATTAGACTTGTAGTGATCCTCCTGTTTTCAGCCTCCCAAGGGCTGGGATTATAGGGCTGGACCAGCACAGCATGCTGGGGATCGAACCCTGGTCGCTGCACACTGCCTAAGCAGGTGCTTTAGTCTGCTGAGCTATCTGGCTGGCCCTAGGCAGGTCTTTAAGAGGAGTGCTGTGTTGGCCTTTCAGGAAACTGAGTGTCCCTGAGTGACCACAAGTCCTGGTGCTTCTGCCAAGTATGTTCCTGAGCTCAAGGGACCTGTCCACGCTGTCCACACCTGCTCAGAAGTAGAATTCACATCTCCTGATTTGCATGTGGGTGGGGCTGAGCACAAGCCCAAAGCTCCCTGGGGGGGTTGCCTTGGATGAGGACCTGTCCCAAGCAGCACTGATCACTGAAGACGCAGAATGAGCTGTCTTCACAGCAGCTATGGGCAAGCAAGGAGCCAAACCAAGACAGCTGACATCTTCTGCCAACCCTCCACCAAGATGGCACCCCATCCTCCAAGGACCTGGCTGGGACCCTGTCCGTCCATGCGGCCTTGGGAAGCATATGGAGGGTGCTACAGGGCACGGGGCAAGCCTGCAGGTGGATGGAGTTCCAGGCCCCCAGGAAGGGAAGCGGTACCCATCTCAGGACAAATCAGCGCTGNTGAGGCTTCTGTTCCCCAGATGTGGCCATCTCACCCCCAGCTCCACAGGGACCAGCAGTTCTGCCTGTGGGATCTAACCATGAAAACTGCCGAGACAGGAGAGTCAATATTTTATACCACAAGACGCTCATTTTGAAATTCACTCAAGTAATGGAATTCACTGTGACACACAGGACGCCGAGCGCTGACTGTATCAGTAGGGTCGAAGGCCACAGTGAAATACTTGCACACGTCTTTCGTGTTTATTAAACTCCACAGCCCTTTTCAATGCACTGTAAATAATTTTACATACAACTATTTTGTTTGCACAGATGGTAACGATTAAATGCATACAAGGAAT
>NDGN011551393.1:48641-74779 GCA_002564285.1 Tympanoctomys barrerae | reverse complement strand
TTTTTTTTTTACTTTTTGGGCCGGCTCAGCCCACCCTGAGGGGGGCTGGCATGGCATGTGGTACCAGGTATCAAACTGTGGTCCCCTGTGCCTGCTTCAGCTTGCCTAAGCAGGCACTTTAGACCACTGAGCTATTTTGCTGACCCCTAAAAGTAATAACTTATTTAAGAAAGAAAAAAAAAGATGAACAAAACAGAAAAAAACCTTTTGAAATATAGAATGCAGCTTAACTTAACCTTTTGGATATTGGACATATATAGGACATTTCATTGTAGTTTGAGGACAGTATGATTAATGTTTTAGAAAAAGTGTTATATAAATAGAGAATAAAATCAAAATGGATGAAATTGTCTAGGACCAAGATAACTGTCTTCAGCTTTATTTAAAATCATCCCTTCTTATCAACCCCAAGGGTAATGTCCTTATGGTGTCAGATAGAGAACAGAAGCTTCATGAATATTTATTGAGTGAATTCTGAGTGAGCAGCTTTTCTTCTGCTCACCGGGGTGGGGGGCTGAGATTTCCTTTCAAAGTTTTCCGAATGCTTTGGGCAGAGTGTGCCCATTCCCACTGCTCCACAACTTTCTGCTGTTGCTCCTCCCAGGCAGAGTCCGGCTGGCAAATCAGTGGCTCCCTGAGCGTTCCCAGCTGACTTCGACCTGATGCCACTCGAGAAGAAGCAGAGATGTCATGTCTCCACTGCTTGTCATGCCCAGAGCAAACACTATCTCTCCTTATTGTCCTAATGCTTGCTGCTATGAGCTCCTTCCAGATGCGTGTGGCAGTGTTTGTAAACAGCTCTGAGTAACAGGACAGGCACAATCCCAGGGATCGGTCACAGGCCACCCTCAGAGATAATTCAGGCCGTTTCAGGGTGTACTAGGCCACCAGCCAGCTGGGGATCCCCTCGACATGTAAAGGGATGCACATATTGTTCTCCAGAGGGGTGGCTCTGCACATACCGCTTCTGCCTATGGGTACGTGGTATGTCCCTGAGGGACTGGTGGGAGCCACCCCCTTGTGATGGTGATCAAAGTGTTGTTGGCTTCCTGTATTGACTTGGACCAGGGTCTTCCTGCCCTGGGTATGGAAAGCTTGGGACTGTGACATGGGGTTTACACCCTGACTGCTTGGCCAGTAAAATCCCTCAAGGGAGGCTGGGGAGGATGGGGTCCCCTAGAGTGTCCACCAGCTTCCCTCACAGGTCCACCTTTCATGCCAGAAAAACAAATGCAGAGGGTGAAATTTACCTGCGCAGTGAGTGGCGCCCTGAGGCCCCAGCCTGGGCCACCAGTGGTTTCTGCATGAGCCACTGCTTTCCCTTTGAAATTTCTTCCTTCCTGCAATCTAGGCGCTAAGCAAAAATAAAGCATTGTTTTAAAAATTTAAGAAATTATAAGACCTGTGTGAAAAGGGCACAGGTGAGTAGGGTCGCACTGGGTATAACTCTCTTGGGAGCTAGGCCAGGCATGGATATGCATAGTTATCCTCTAAGCCACTGGGAAAGCTGAGGCAGGAGGATCCTAAGTTCAAGGCCAGCCTGGGAAGACAATGAGACTTTGGCTCAAAATTTTTCAAAAAGAGAGTTTGAGGTGTAGCTCAGTACTGAAGCAGTTGCTGAGTATGCATGAGGTTCGAGCCCCAGAACCAGAAGTCAAAATGCTCATCATAATTTTAGGTTCTAAAGGAACTACAAAGACTAATTGTTTGGCCTTCTGTACACATTCGCACAGACTGTGTAACTTGTAAGCAATAGGAATGTACTTGTCACGTTCTGGAGGCCGGGCACTCTGGGACCAAGGGGCAGGGTTGACCCAGTTTCCACTAGGGTCTTCTTCCCAGTCATAGATGGTGTCCCCTCATTTCTCCGTGGGGCAGAAGGACTGAGAGGATTCTCTGAGGATTCCTTCCATATGAACGCTAACCCTATGCACAAGGGCCCCGCCTCTGGCCTAGCCCCCCTCTGAAGGCCACACCTCCACACTCCTTTACCCTGTCAGTTAGGTTCCAACAAAGGAATGCTGGTGAGATGCACATATTTAGCACACATATATTTTTTGACAGAGGGAATCCATGCAGATATCCTTCCATCAGTGTTTCTTGATTTGTGTTTTAGATCCAGGGTGTGTTGAGCTAGTGAGAGCCACGCAACAGAGGATTTCCAGAAGAATACACAGTGCCCTGACCTTGCACGCATGCTCTGGCTTGGCGCTTCCCCTCAGCTTTGCCGTCAACCACAGCCTCCCCACCCTCACTCCTTGATGCCGGCTTCCAGGGACTCAGGAGCTGATGTGCATGTGGAGGCCTTCAGCCTCTCTTCTCTCCAGATCTCCTGCTTGCCCTTGCTTCCCTTGCATGTTTCTTATGTGCCATTTGATTTATTTATTTATTTTTGCCCTTCCCCACTCATCGCATCACACTGTGGCCTTTCGCTATAATTGTCCTTCCACCAGGAGCAAAGAGGGGCTTTTGTAAGGAGGATTCATCAAGTCCTCAGCAGAATGCAGGTGATAGTGGGGAAGAAAGGCCACAGCAACGCCCCCCACCTGCCCCTGAATTAGATGGTGGCTTCTTCAGGTCTGGGCATCCTTACCTCTTTGCATTGAAATCGGATCATTGAAATAACCTAATGAGTTCATAGTTGTGAGGGTGGTTTCCAAAAGGGCACGGCCAGCTGGGGCCTGGATAGGGGGCCAGAGGCTGGGTTCAGGTGCTTGCAATGTGATTCTGAATCTCTAGTTGCCACATAAAGTAATTTGCTTCTAAAAACATTGCTTTAAAATATAAGCTTTTAAAGACTGACTATAGGACCAGGTTCTTACTGTGAATAATGAAATACTGGAGAAAAGTATAATGTAGCCTTGCAGATAATTTTAAGTCCCCTCTAGAGCCTTACTGGCATGGACCAGTGCCCCTGTCATCCTCTGTGTTGATCTGTGTCCCCTGTGCCCGATCCCTTGCTCTGTACTGATTTCTACTATGCCTCCTGCCATCAGGGAAAAAGCAGCCAGGCACCCCGCTTTCATTTCCCCTCCTGGTGAGATCCCCGATACCTCTTGCTAAGGAAAGAAAACCCCAGTAGTCCCACTTCGGAAGTTCTAGTGAATAGCTTCCATGAAACCTGAAGATGCAGGCCACATAGACCTGTGGTTCCTACAAGGTCTGGCTAGTGGTTTTCCCTGGGCCCTTTACAGGCTTGTGCTTGGTCTGGAGCATGGAATACGGATGTACTTCCCGGAGTCCCTTTCCCTTTGAATACATGCACATTTATCTCATCCTTTGTCAAAGCTGTCATAATATTTGCTTTAAGTATCTTTAATTTTATGTTGAGATTTTACAAAGAAAAACCTTTATAAATAATAAAAACATTAGCTTATCTTTTCAAGGACTGTGATGAAGCTGAAAGCTGATTTCATGGATTTATGTTATGTATTTATTACATTGCTGATTAACCTGTAGATTTTACATGTGTGCTGTTGTCGGGGAAAGGACACATCCACAGTGACTTCTGTCCAGAACTTTAGCTCTCAGATGAAGCTGCCTTCTGTTCATAGTGGCTGTTGATTATGGGTGTTTTGTGTACAAGACACATGTGTGCCACGCGCTTCTCACCTGTGTGTAGCAGCAGGCTGGGCAAGGCCACAAGAGTCTGAGCCTAGGTGGGAGCTTAGCACAATTTTTATTATAGGTCAGGTTTACTACACAGTGTGTGAGATCTTATTTTCTGGTTCAGTTTAGTGTATTAATACTATGTAACTGGGATTTAAACATCGAGGGAAACAGTTAGAATGAAATTTTCCTGTGATGTAAGTGTGAGTCACTCATTTCCAGTCTCAAACTCTTCCTTAGAAGAACTGGGGGAGGCAGGAGCACTGAGAGGGTGGCGATGGGACTTGGCTTGGTCATGGGAGCGAGCGTAGCAGAGCCAGAGCCTGCAGAGGCCGGCGGAGCGGAGCCCAGGACAGGGAGGCCAGAGGCCCTGCAGATTCGTTTCATTTGTGCACCCAGAACTCTCCCCAATGGCTGCATGATTAATTCAAAGATTTATCGATTTTTTTTCCTCTTCTCTGCTGTAGCCTGCTGACCTGGTTTTGTTGGCAGGCCTGTGTGGATCAAGCCGAAATGACAGATGAAAGTGCGCTGCCGCGTTTGTCCCTGTGGTCAGGAACATGCATTAGTCCGTATCAACAGTAAGGAGCACAAGATGTGTGCTGCCCACGCACTTCCTATGCCTGGTCACAAAGGGAAACTGGGTGCCAACCAGGAAGTCATTAACAGAGGTTATGCACATGCGTGCGTGAGTGTGTGTGTGCATGTGCACACACACCTTCATGCACTTACAGATGGTGGTGCAGTAGTTATAGCTTTTTGCCTGTAAAAAAATATTAACTAATTTTTTAAAATAGTTTTTTTTATTTTTTAAAGAGTACAAGTTAGAATTATAAGTGGGACAGAATTTCACTTAAGAAAGTAGCATAAATTTCACAGTATTTGTTGTAATACATAGTGTTGTCTTCCAACCAGTTATTTATATTGCCAGATGTATGCATGCAAAATTGGAAGAAGAAAGAAATGTATAAGAAATTATGAACAGAAGAATTACAAAAATTGAAGTGCCTTTATAATTTGGGGGTTCACTAACACAATAGTCGTGCTGGGAGGGTGAGAGGACAGTGTGAGCCGGAGCTGCTGACTTGTGTGATAGGGACAAGACAGAGTTTCATTTTACTCCTTTTTCTATCCTTCATGTATGTCTGAAATATTCCAAAATGAAAAAATGAGAAAAGGCACCTGTATAACAAACCGCAGTATTCACGTGGAGCTGCAGAAGAGAGTTAAACACGAGCAATCAGAGCTCCAGCCATGTAGGGACAGGAAGATTATGGATGTCATATTTTAAAAATTAATGACACATTAAGTTGAAGTGTTATTTGCCTGCTGGTTATGAGCTCTGAAATTCTGGAACAATGCAAAACTGCCAAGAAAATACTCCTTAAAAGCTAGTGCTGCTTCTCCGTAATTATTGTGTCTGCTCACTTCTAGATTACAGTTCTGACCTGCCCTTCCCAAGCTGAGTCCAAAAAAATGAGTCCAAAAAATTCTAGGCCCATAAACATTTTATTTTATTTTTACAGAACCGAGAATTGAACTTAGGCCCTTGCACTTGCCTGGCAAGCGCTTATTCAACTGAGCCATCTCCCCGGCGCCCCCAGAAACATCTTAGAAGCTGTGGCTCAGGCTGCAGTAACTGAGTCCCAGCTATCAGGAATTGTGGTATAATCAGAGAAGTTTTTTATTGTTTAATTAATTTTTCTCGGCACTTTATCTTCCTATCTTAGAGTATTCCTTAGAATAGCATCTGAAAAGTGCTACTTTCAAATGTAAGGCTTCTAATGCTGATTTATAGAAAATTGTACTTCTTTTAAACTTTAGGCTCAGTGGTTAAGAGCTCACTGTGGATTCATAAAGCAAAGCACCACATGTAGGTAGAATCAATCCAACAATCCTATTTTTGTGACCCTAATCTGTGGATATACTGGAGTTTCACTGGCTTCTAATTCCGCTTTGTACTTTTTGGTTATCTTTTTTATCCACATGTTGGTAAAACAAGACACCATTGTAGAAACCTCTGGAATGGTCCAAGTGGACAGCAGAGATGTCACAAGAGGGAACTGGCCACATGTGGGTCCTTGGCAGAGCATAGCTGAAGTCAGACTCGAGACCTCCATGTGGGCGAGCTTGGAAGGGCAGCACTGAGTAGGAAGGACCGTCCCTTTCTTGAGTCCAGCACTGTGTCATCTGTACTGATAGTGGCCAGCTGTTGGGTCTGGGCTTGGTATACATGTGACCATGGTCCAGTGTGGTGAAGGTGGGGAGCAGGGAGCAAATGTACCATGGGATATGATGGGGCAAGTGGTTAGGAGGTGGGACATAGGACAGAGAGAAGGGGGAGGATCTGTAGATGTGAGGGAGCCCTTGATGTGTAAAAAAATATTAACCAATTTTTAAAAATAGGTTTTTTTTTATTTTTTAAAGAGTACAAATTAGAAGCACCGTGGCATCTGTATTAATAGTGGCCAGCTGTTGGGTGAAGGAGGAAGGGAGGTGGCCACCGGAGATCCAGGCTTCCAACTGAAGGAACTTACATAGTCTGTGGTCACACTCATACAGGGAAACCTCTTGTGAGTATTTTTATTGGATAAACTATTCCAGCCACTGGTCATGCTGAAAGCTTTTTTTTGTTTTGGTTCACATCAGCTTTATCTTTCACTCTGCCTCATCCCTAGCTTCACTCCATTTGTGTGACTAATTTCAGTGTTTCAAAATAAAGGAAGATGAAGGCCTTGGGCTTTTGAAGCATGAAGGGCGCTGTGGGCCCCGTGCCAGCTCCTCCACTCCATCGACTCTATAGATGGTGGCACCTCACAGCCCTTAATGGGCACTGGTTTTGCTGTTATCTCGGCTAAGTTGGAACAGCCAGAACCTTGTTGTGGGCTGAATAGTGTCCCCCAAAGAGGCCTACCTTTGGAGGTGACTATATTGGAGGTGGAGGTCAAGGGGTAATTAAGGTGGGGTGAGGCTATAAAGGTGAACCCCAATGCAGAATGAGTGGTGGCCTTCTAAGGATGGAGAGAGGCCTGGCAGAGCTGCTTCTCCTGGACCTGTGAGGAGGTGGCCAACCGCCCGTCCAGAAGGGAGCCCTCACCAGAAACCAAACTGGCTGGAGCTGGGCCTCTGGCTTCCGGACAGTGAGGTTGTAACTTCCTGTGTTTAAGCCGCCCTCCAGGTGCTTAGCTCTGATGCTGGGGGTGACTGCCAGCACCAGGCCGCTCTTAGATCTGAGCAGGATTCCTGAGAATTGCTGTCTCCTAGTCAATGCTCATATTTCAAAGGGCTTTCAAGTAATCTAATTCCTCTCTCCACATTGGAAACTGTTTTTCTGTTTGCTTGTAGCCATCCCTGACTTTAGTCATGTTACTGTGTGAAAAGTTTTGTTTTTAGGCAAGCAAGTCAACCTTTCTTCTTTAGAAGAAATTCTCTAACTTGTTTGCAAGTTTTACAGTTCCCAAACTGCAGATCATCCTTTGCTCCTTTGNTTTTTCTATGCCAATATTTCTCTACTAGGGCAGAGCATAAATTTTCTAAAATTATGTGGTGAGAAAAATAAAATATTATATCTTCTCAAGAAAGCGATCAGGGTCAAACTGCCTGTGCGCCTGATGCTAACCCGGCTTCCATGTGCGAACACCGTGCCTCAGCTCTTCTGAACTCCTGTGCTTAGATTGGAACCACAGCCTCAGAAGGGAATAGCAGTCTTGTCCCGTGGCCTGCAGGTTTCTTCTTTCGTGCAAGTTCCATGAAAAAGAAATTTGTACTCAACCTGTCTGCTGTTTGTTCCAGTTGAGTAGGCTTTAATTAGGAGCACTGAGTCACCCTGTTGAAAAACAATAGGGAACTTGTTTTTAAAGTAAGTTACTAAGGAGATATTTGCACAGTCTTCAGATCTACTGGCAAAAGTGAAAAGGTCGGAACATCCTAAGTATTCCCACCCAGATGCATGGTTACAAGGGGTGTGATGCAGGCACACAGTGGAGTACAGCTTAGCGTTGGAAGAGAAAGATTCTGACTTGGTGTGAGTGACCGTTGGGGACTTACTTAGGCTGAATGCTGTACAGCAGTCACTCAGAGACAGCAGGGCCCAAGAGTGGTCAAATTCAGAGAAATGGACAGTGAAGTTTGCCGGGGCCTGCAGGGAGAGAGGAAGAGGGGGGTTATTTGATAGATCTCTAGCTTCCATTCTGCAAGATGAAGAGGTTCTGGGACATGGCTGGTGATGGTGTCATACTGCATGAACATACATAGCCTTTGTAAGCTGATTTCCAAGAATGGTTAAAGTGGAAAGTTGCCTATCATGTTTATTATACTGCAGTTAAAATTTAAAAAAAAATTCTTGCATCTTTTCTCTTTAAATTATTATTACGTGAGGAAACTGATCTTGTTCCTAAAGATCTTCAGTAGCCTTAAATGGTAGCATGATATCATACTGACATCCTCAAAAATCATCCTAAGAATTATCCTATCCTAGTACTTTTCAAAAGAATATAGTTGATGATATGAAGTTTGGCTTATTTTTATTGTAGTCTTATATTTCTTAAGTGAGTACTTAAAAAAAAAAAAGAAAAAGAAGCCAGTTGTAAGGTTAAAAATGATAACATTTGGGGAAACTAATGTTGATTTTACCAATCCTTGGATCCTTCTGCGCTGCCCTGGCTGAGTGCGAGTGATGTGAGTGCTTGTTTCATGAGTGGGCGTGGGAGCCCTGGATGCGTGATTACTCTTTGGGCGTAGAAAGCTCAGAGAAGTCACGGCACCCCTACACAGAGGGTGCATCCTTGTGTTTGTTCATTACAGGCTCATTTACCAGCGAGCTCTTCTCAGCTACTGAGAGCTTTTCCTTCAGAGTAAATCGTATAAGCAGGAAGCAAAGAGGAGGCAGTGCAACAGCAGGATAGAGAATTTGTCCAGGGTCCCAAAACACAGGAGGTACAGCGTCTAGGATGCTAAATCATGCAACCTCTAGTTAGTGAACCCCTGGTAGTGAATCCCCCAGAAAGAGACCTGAGGCTGGCCAAATAACTCAGCGGATTAAAGCGCCTGCAAGCAGGCACAGGGGCCAGGAGTTTGATCTCAGGCCTGCTCTACCGGCCCCGCACCCTGGGGCGCGCTGAGATGGCAATTCAGACGGGGCATGGTGGTGCGCACCAGTAATCCCAGCACTTGGGAGACTGTAAACAGGTGGATCACTCCAAGTCCGATCTAGTACTGAGACCCTGAACACCCTGTAGACCCTTCCCTAAGGTACAAAGAGAGAGAGAAAGAAAGAGAGAGAGAGAGAGAATATTTTAAATAATAAAAAATTTCAAAATTTCCACTTTTATTTATTCAGCTGTTAGTACGTATTTATTTACCATGGAGAAGGCCTTTTAAACAAGTTTTACTTTTAACAGGTTGTGTTGGCAGTCCGGGGTGCTGTGTTCCTTGTGGGTCCATGCCTGTGGCCAAGCAGCACCACGCTTTCCACCCCTCTCCTACTTCTTGGGAATTGGTTTTCTTCCCGTTTCCGAAAGTTCTAGCTCCCTGTTCCCTGTTGTCTGTCTTTTGTCATGCTCTTTCAACTATTTTTACTTCAGGCTTCTCATCTAACAGAAGCCGTATGATAACCAAGCGTGTGTGCCAGGTTTATTTCATGTAACATGATCTCAAGGTGAGTCCACGTTCTTACAGGTGACCCGAGTTTGTCCCATTTCTGGCAGAGTAGAGTCTTGCCCATCAGCTCTTTTTCTTGTCTCTTGGTGTAAATCACAAAACCATTTGGTGCCTTTTTGAAAAATCTGCTCTCTCTCTCTTCCTCTACCCCTGTCCTTGACCTGTTTCCCCGGGGGAATCTCTCTAGCAGCATTTGCCTTTAACTCCTCCTAGTCAGAATTAACTGCACAGCGTCATGAGGCCCTATTCTATTTTTTTTTAATCTATAGACCATGGCCCCTACATTTTAAATTTTAATTATAGGGTCTTTTCAATAGAGATGTTGTCTCTTACCCCTGTTTTTTGTATCTGGGGCAAAGTAGGCATTCAGGGAGGGATATGTTTTAGATCAAACAGGTACATTTCAGATAAACAAGAAGAGAGAAAAAAATAATAAAACAGGTGCTTAAGCCCAACACAGAGACTGATGCTTGTAGTTTGCCACATTTCATCAGTTTAATTTTCATGAATAATATTGTGAACTGGAACTAAAATCTCATTCATATTTTCTTTGCATGGTTAGAGGTCTTTACAGCATGTTTGTGAATCTGTAAGCCATAGAAACTACCACTTGGCAACTCCTGGTTGTGTATAGAAATGATATTTTCCATGCTGGCATTGAATCCCATTAGGTGTCTTACCAATCACTCCAACTCACTTCTGCCCACCTTTCTACGGAAGCCTGTGGGTGCAGGTGGCATCAGAGGCCCTGGTGGTCCTGGCTTGAGCTCAGACCGACCTGAATTCAGGACTTAGCATGGAGGGAAAGGAGGCTATCTGGGAGCCCAGTGTCGTGGCAGTGCCCTGCTTATCCCCAGAAATACAGCCCACAGCTTCATTCTTCAGTTATTGAAATGCAGGTTTTATTTGTTCTTAAGTTGCTGTTCTTATTGGTTTGTTTTGCTGTGTTCTGTTTCAAGGGCATCTAATGACACAGGGACCGTCAGTGGGCACTGTGTGACCTCAGCCTGCACCCAAATGGTGGGCCATGCGCATGGCAGGGCTGGCTTCCCAGTCTGCTCAGACCTGTGTCTGCAGACTATGTTTTCCTCGTCCTCCTGTGGACCACACCACTGGAGCAGTGCCACTGAGTTCTGCCTGCAGCCGAACCTGGGCTTGGGCTCAGAGTGCAGTCAGGACCAAGCAGAGCACCTGGGTACTTTGGCCCAGGACTTCCTGGAAGGGGAGTCTTGATACCAAGTTTTCACTTTGGGTACCTCTTTGGAGTTTGTAATTGTAGATAAGAGATTAAAGATGTGTATTATTGTTGCTTCTGTAGTCAGCTACATATGCTTGCAGGACACGCTGTGGATTCCTCCCCTGTATTCAGCACTGAACCATGCTACTCCCTTGCTCCTGTCTGCCTGCCTCCCTCCTCAACACCCTCCCTCCTCCCTTCTTTTCTTCCTTTCTTCTTAGTCATTTCTTAGGATCTGGAGAGAATTAGTTCTGTATGGTCGTTGAAGACTCAGGTCTTCTATTAAACAGAACCATGGCCTGTTTCTCTTTTTGCTGCTCTTTGACTGAGTGACCTTTGATCCCTGCACTTTGAAGGCTTCAGCTCCTGTGACAGTCACACCACCAGGTGCAGTAGGGTGCTTTGAGCAGTCCAGCACATACATAACTGGCACTCAGTGAATGAGAACCACTCTTGTCACGTGGCATTGGCCACTGTCTTAAGCAGTGAATCTATACATATCTTTTTTTTTTTAATTCGATAATGCATTTGTCCTTGCTTACATCTAAGTACATGGAAGGACCTGTCTGAAGATTTCATCAATCCCTGTTATGTTATCAGCTTTCATTTCCCATGTTGCTTGGGGGCTTCTTGCTCACAGCCATGGGTAACTATGTGAGGAACATGAGGCCATGCCCTGGGAGTTGCAGCCTGTGGAAACTGGACATGGGGAGAAACAGGTGATGAGGGAATGTGGTTTCATCTAAGTACCAAGTGGCTGTAAACAGGAAGTACTATGAATTATGGGAGAGAAAAAGGTCAAGAGAGAACTTCGTTTCATCTGAGCACTGAGTGGCTTAAGGTAGGAAGTGCTGTGAATCATGGGATTGTGCCTGGACACCAGACCATGCCACACAGAGAATCTTTCTGCAAAGAGAAAAGAAGATTACACAGAGGATGAGCTTATTCTTAGCATAGCAATGCCAGATCTTAAATGTCTCAATTTTTATCAGATAGTTAGGAACACATGTGTAGTTTAGAGCCTAGCAGGCACAGTTATTCCCAGCTGCTTTCCCTTCTGTCCACATTGCTTATAGCAGGGCCCCTAAGACAGAGCCTGGTTAAACTGTCATGGTGCAGGGAATGTACAAGTAACCCATGCAAGCCCCTAAGCATGTAGCTTGGCAGCTAAAATCTACATTATCTTTAGGATTAAGGTCTTCAGTTTGTGACTTTATTTTATTCTTTTTAACCAACTTGAATACTGTGGTTGATTTGACGTATGTAATAGGACCTTCTGCATGACTGGCACTGTGCTTTCCTGGTAAACAGAGCACCTCTGTTATATTCTCCTTCTCTCCCTTCCTCCCTCCCTCCCTCCCTCCCTCCCTGAAAAAAATGTGTCTCCAGGGGAGTGTAGTCTCTTTGTTCATGTTTCAGACTTGAAAGGAGTATTCAAATGCAGCTGTATTTTACAGATTGGCAATTTTGCTATCATTAAGCTTCATGAATATGAAGATTCTTGTAGCATTCCCGCGATGCCCCGGCTGGTGAGGGCTGGGAGGCTGTTCTGGCTCAGATGACCTCAAGGGGTCAGCCCCACTCCAGTGCCTGGTACTGTTGGTTCCTCAGTGGTGCGTGCCACATGTTAGTTTTCCAGCCTTGGCTGAAGTGGTCTGAGGTGAGTCCAGAGATGTGATAAAAGTGAAGAAAGTCCACATCTCCATAGAGCTAAGCTTCAGAAATTTAGTATTAATTCTGTGGACTGGGCAGGAAGTGACATTTTTGCGGTCATTGTTGTTATGCTTTCTTTTGATCTGAGTGACTCCCCCCAGCTCAAACCAAAACACATCGACTCCCCTCTGCCCCAAACTGCACTCCAGAAGCTTCCTTTGTGAGGGTTCCGAGCAAGGGCGCCTCTGAGCCTTCCTCCTGGACTCCCATGCCTGGCACGCATGTTAACCATAGCTCTGCCAACTGTCCAGGTTGCTTAGAGGTCACCTAAGGAAAATGTCACCTAACTCGTCTCCTGACCTGATGCGGAGACTGCTGCCCCTGGCTTTTACTTCCCTCGCATTGGTGAATTGGTGATCACACACCATTTAGAGCTCAAAAGGCAGAGAGAAGATTCTAGCCCCACCTGGGCCTGCTTCCCGATGCCTGCCCCAGAAGTTGGAAGACCTATCTGACATCATTTGTCAGTTGTCCTTCCAGAAATTCTGTGTGTGTTACCGAATGTGCCATGCTTTTCTGGTCAGCTTGGCCACAGTTCACTTTCCTGCTGAGCACACAGGATCAAATCTCCACCTGGATTGGCTGCCTTCCTTTCTATCAGTGTCACATTCAAAATAGCTTTCAGCTATTCTCAGCGTCAGGCTGAGACCCAGGACACAGCCTCAGCCTCCCGTGGAGTCAGGAGATCAGGAGACCCCAGCCCAGGTCCATCTACCCTTTTCTGTGGATCAACTAAACCCCCGGTGCTGCTTTCAACTCTTTTCCACCTTAAAAGGAGCAGAATTCTGGTTTATTTGTTTTTATTGCCTGTGAAAATGGCCCGGGTAATTAGGCCAACAGAGAATCACATCTTACGGGCTAATTATTGATGTATTCTTTGTGTCAGCTAGAAAGCTACCCCGGGGATGCTGGGTTAGGAAGAGCGGCCCAGCTGAGGCTGCTCCTGACTGGAAGCTGCAGTGCACCTAGGCTCACTTGCCCCTCCCCATTATGGACCAGAAACACATCCGCTTATGGCCAGAGTGCCAGGAGCACACACATCAACTCAGCACCAGGCTCAATGGCTCAGTCTGTCAGATGTGCAGGACCTTCCTAAAATAGACTTAAGAGTTGGGTGTGGTAGTACATTCTTGTCATCCCAGCCCTGGGGAGGCTAAGGCAGGAGGAGCACTCTAAGGTTGAGGCCTGCTTGAGTTACAGCTTGAGTTCAAGGCCAGCCTGCATTGTATAAGGAGACCCTGTCTCAAACAAACAAAAAACAAAGCATCTCTATTAGTTATACTCTAGAGGGTAGTGGAGTGAGCTCCCCATGTTCAAGCCAGAGTGCCAGGTGTTAGGCTCCCAAGCATCTTTGGTGTCCATTCCCATGCTAACTAATACGATTTGTGAAGAAAAGAAAGTACTGTATTTGGTTACATTGCACAGGGGGTTGGGTAAAATGTTAACATTTTTTCATGTGCATAATGGTTATGAATTGTAGGCCACACATTAGAAATGTTTGTTAGAAATGGCACATCTTGTTTCTGTGTGGGTGACTGTCCTTGGCACTGCCCCCCTCATCACACCAGATCATGATATCTTAATTTCACCAGTGCAGTGATCAAATCAACCTAGGGATTGTTCTTTGGATTCAGGGTCTCCTCACCCAGTGCCTGGGAGTCTGACCCAGGGCTAAGGCATCAGAAGAGTCCAAGCAGAGAGTGCATGGTCTTTCCTCTCTTGCTGCCATCAAACCAACGTCCACATCCATATCCATTGAAGCCTCTTTGCTCATCAGTCTGGGCAGATGGCCCATGGCTTTTTGTGGTGAGAGGTTTGGCATAGGGCCTCTGCAGAGAAGGCTCTCTGAGTCCTCCTGAGGGGCCCATGCTTAGTATCTGGGCCTGGGGGATGCAGTGGGGCCTCCCCAGGCCCCTCAGCCTGGACACTGCCGTCAGCCATCCTCTGGCTTCTACTCCCAGCTGTGCTACCAAGGAGGGTGCTGTTAGGTTTGCAGTACTGGAAAAACCACCTGAGGAGGTTGGTTTACAAACAGAAGGGGGCTACTGCACTTTGTACTTTGGGGCAGGCAGCCCCATGGCCTTGATAGCTACAGCAGCACAGTCAAGGTGGGAGCTTGTGGTGCAGCAGAGCTTTCCATGTCATAGCTGGGAATTGGAAGCAAGAAAGAGGTGAGGGCCAGGGTTCCCTGCTACCTCCAAGCATAGACCCCAAGGGCCTTATGCTGAGTTCTACCCCCTGCAAGCTTCCCAGTCTCCCAGGACACAGCCAGCGGGCAGAGCTAACATATAGGCTTTTGGGGTTGCTTAAAATTCATACTAGAGCAGGAATGCATGGAGGAAATTTTATGATTAACAAGGTCATGCCAAGCTTGATGGCTCATGGAAGGACTCATGACTTCTAAAGTCATTGCTTTTATTGATATAGTTTATTTTAGTGAAAAGATATAAATTAAAATCACCAGGTGGATAGGTATTGTCTCAGTGATTTCTCTCTCATTACTGAGACAAAATACCTGATACCTAAAGTTAAAGGAGGAAAAGTTTATTTAGCTCACAGTTTGTACAGCTTTCAGTCTGTTGTTGGCTTGGCCTATGGCAGGCTGGCATGGCAGAGGGGCAACCATTCATGGTGACAGAAGACAGAGAAATCAACAAAACCTTAAAAGCATTATGTAGCACAAAACACCACTGTCAACCAGACATCCCTATCCAAGTTCACTCAAGCCTTGGTGCCCACAATTCCTGTTGCGCAGTGGTTACATGTATATAGAGTGCTCATCAGTGACCTTCACTATTCAGTCATCAGTTTTTGGAAGTCAACGTTATACAGCATAGTCCAGGGTACCAGATGAACAATTGAACTTTGTTGTCAGGACAAACTACTTGGCAGAACTCCTTGTCTCGTGCACAGAAATATTTTCATCGGGAGGGACATTCTAGGGACTAAGGGGTCTGTTAAGGTTCGGTTCCTTCTCTAGAACATCAGCCATTTGGAACATCCCAAGATGGCAGGGTCAGCCCTTGACTGCACACAGGCATGAACCCCCTCACTCAGTTGAGCACACATGCATGTGTGATTTATGTTGGGTCACTGGTCATGACATGAGGCTCTTTGAAAAGAGATTCTTTTCAAGGTCATGGACACACCTTCTGCTCATGGAAAAGCTAGTTCTGAATGATCATATCATCTTGGTATCTGTTCTTCATGTCATCAGTCAGATGATGAAAAGGATACAGAGTTCAGGCTTTTAAACCTCAAAGCCATATTCTTATGAATAAAACTAGATAGTAATCTCACTGTCTTGTGCCTTTTAAATTTTTTTGTACCTTTTCTCCTGAGGAAGGAATTGTACCAGCTTTGGGGTCAGAGCGTGTAGGGGACAGCTGTCAGATCAGCACTTGGGGGCCAGAAACTCAAGGACTCTTGCTTCTTGGTCTTCCTGAGTGGACCGTCTTACCCACAGCTCTGGCAGAACTTCCTTTCAGCTCACTGAGCCTCACTCCTCCAGAAGAGGAGTTGGTTTCGGTGTGCTCGACTTAAACCAAACAGACTGTGTAAGTCATCCTTTTTTGGCTGTAAAAGCACACTTGAAGGAGGATATTTATGTTGACTGGGAGGGTCCAGTCAACCGTAGACTGGTTCCTTTACTGTAGGCCCGAGTTGAAGAGAATATCATGACTGAAGAGGATGGTGAAGCAAAGCTGCTTATCTGTGGAGGCCAGGAAGCAAAAAAGAAAGAGCCAAAGAGAAAGGAAGGGATTGGGGACAGGATGTATCCTCTAAAGGCACACCCCAGGGACCTACTTCTTCCAACTGGACCCCACCTCCTGGTCACCTAGTCAGTTGTGATCTCATAGGTGTGCTGACCTGCTGATGAGGTTAGTATCCTTCTGACCCAATCACCTGTCCAAGCCTATCTCTGAACATTTCTTCATTGAAGACCAAGCTACAAGCACATGAGATTTTGGAGATTTCATATTTAAGGTATCCACTAAAACTTGGTACATTTCCTTTTAAACTAAGCTAGCATATTTCTTAAATAATCAATCAATATCATGTGTTGTCAGATATATACAAAGTATAAAATATTTGAAGCCTTGTTAACCTGCAGCAGAAGTGAATTTTTAGCAGAGAAGAGAATCTAAGTCTTTCTATGATCAAGTATCTGTGGCCAGAGACTTCACAGAACTTTTGAGGATAGAGGAAGCAAGAAAGTTTCTTTTGCAGGTATAAATAAGAGAGATGGAAATTATTGATGGGGTGATATGGACAGGATATGGGCAAATGTTCAAAAATATATGTGCTTTCCAAGTGAGAACGAAGACTTGTGAGTGCTTACAGAAGTTCTTGAAGGCAGGCCAAAGCCTGCGGGAGATGGTATAAAACTGTGCCAGCTTCGCAACTGAGTGGGAGTCTCACAAGAAATATAAATATGTAATAAATTTCTGCAACTATTTTTGATGGTTTCATTAGCTCTTGCCTTCATAATTGTGACATCTGTGCAAAGACCTTCCTTCATTCCTTGCAACCTTACACACGATTCAAAGCCAAAGCCTGGCCAAGACTGTCCCTGGGTGGAATGTTTTCATGCTTCAGAGTTGAGGTCTGGAAGTGATGTGTGCCAGGGACCCATGGCTGAGGTGCAGATCGCTGAGGCTGCCGAGCTGAGGCTGCAGAGCCCTGGAGCTGTGATGTTGCAGGCCAAGCCTGGGCTATTCCTCTGAATGTGTGTGGTACTCCTGAAGCAGACAACTGGTCAACCCTCAGAAACCCAATGCTCCTATGGCCAACCCTTGCCTGGCTCTCTCCAGCCACTCCTTTCCCTACTTGCTTGTTTAGGAATGGTCATGAAAGTATGTGAGGCCAAATCCTGGCTTACCTGAGGATATCATTGCTCTTGGGACATTGGGACCGTGTGAAAGATCACACTAGCAGTTTCTAAATTAAGAAATATGGGACTGCTTTGGTGATCAGTAAGTGATGTAGCATCAGGAACTTGCTAAGCAGTTTTATTTTCTGTACACGCATATGTCTTAGCTACTTTTCTCATTGCTGGGGCAAAATATTCAACAATCACAAGTTAAAGATGGAAAAGTCTATTTTGGCTCATAGTCTGGAGAGGCTTCAGTTTATAATCAGGTGTCTCCAAGGCAGGATAGCACAGCTAAGAGGCATGACAGGGTAGAAACAGTCCATGGTAGGGCAGGGAGGAAATAGCAAACAATGAGCCTCTTATCCTTTTTATTCCATCTAGGCTGCGAGCCTATTGTTTGGTGCTACCCACACCCAGGGTAGACCCTCCTATAATCCAAATCACAAATAATGATAACTAGTCAGTGAACTAATTTAATAACCATGCAGCCTTATTCTGTATTCAAACACCCTAGATCCAGCCACCTCCCATCCGTGAGTGCATGAGGCTTTGGGGGAGGAGGGTCTAGATGTCAGCCACATCTGCATGAGTTTAGGCATATGGAGGTGGAGAAAAATTCATTGACTGATTTATGTATTTGCACAGGTCATTGAATTATTTTAATACCAACCCTAGGACACAGTAGCAGTTATTGCATTTTTAACCTTTATTTAAAATATCATTTTTTTGTGGTTGTAAGAAACCAGACCCCAGTTTTACCATCTTCCTTTTTCTCATGCTTCTCCCTTGTCACTCTGGACAGGCTCTCTGGAGTGCTAAGGAAATCAGTATGCTTCCCTCCCATACGTAGCACATTGCTGCCCACTTGGAATTGTTTGGCACTTTCATGAAAGACACATGGGTGATTGTTCCAGACTGTCTGGATGCTTAGAGACAGATGGATGATGTGGAGTGTCTTGCTTATCACACAGATGTAATGTTATGTAAATCAGCTGCATTTTCATTAACGTTGAAAAGTCCTAGGATTCCTAAGTTATGAAAAGAAAAACAGCTGCCAAGTATTATTATCTAATGAAATTTGAAGGAAAATAGTTCAGAAGGTGAATGGATACTTCTTAAATGATATGGAGTTCTTGTTCTGCTTGTTCTAACTGTACCAAAGGCTATGTCTTCTCACTGTACTAGCACTATTAAATCTTTGCACTGTACTTGAAATTTTGCCACTTTTAGACAGAGGAACCAGACTTTGGACTATGGTTTGTGTAATATAATTTCTGTGAGAGCTGCCAAATCTATTTAATAATAGTAGAAAAATTGCATAAAGTGAGCCATCACACATCGCATTTTACTGTTAATCTAAGTCTGATGTTTAATCGCTCTTTCTGATGTGACTAAGTCACTTTATCAAACAAGTCTGAGAAACATTGCAGAAGATTATAAAACACTTGCAGAAATAAAGACAGAAATGTACTTATCAAAGAACATAGGGGCAGAGGCAAAAACTGTTTCTTTCAGCTAAGGCTAGTATTCTGAACTTTTACACCTATTTCAATGCAGCTGTCAATAAAGTTGTGAAAATAAGATCAAGAATTTTATTCTTACAACAATAAATTGACAGAGCTCCATAAATATTCAAGGCTTGAGCTTTTCATTCTTTAAAACCACAGAGCAAAGTGCAAACAAGTTTGTGTTTTTATGATGCGATATATTCTTGACAGGATTGTGCAGAGCCACAGCTGGAAGAAAGACAAATTGGACAAACATATGGAAAGAGAATCTCAGGATTGGACAGATGTCTGGCACCCCAGATCATGTGTGGGCTAGAGATGCAGGCTGCTGGGTCGAGGGGTGCCCAGCTGGGGGGGGTAGGGGTAAGGGATGGTTGGCTCATCTAGAGAGCTAAGAAGGGGTTGGAAAGAAGAATGGAAGTGGCTGTGCCTTTGGATGAGAGCCAGGGGTCCATCCCGCTGCAGCTCAGCCAGCGCCTTCCTTATTATGTTGATGTAGAGCTTCGTTCTGTCTTTTTTGTGCATTTCATGTCACTATTTTTGTCATTCTTGAATATGTCATGCAAGGAAGAACTGAAACAAGCTAAGAGAATAGCAAGTAAGTCTTTGGAAAGTTCCCAGGCAGCCCAGGGAGACCCTCCTCATGCTCAGGATCTCCCTTTGCAGAAAGAAATCAGCATTCAGGGCATTGGCAGAGGGCTACCCCTGGAAGTCTAAATTCCAGGTCCCTGCTCCATCCAGATTTTTCTCTTCAGTGGGGATTTTGTGCTCTTCTTCCTTCTTTAATTGGCTCTTGTGGCAGGTGGCTGTCATCCCTGTCCCTCCCAGTAAGGCCATCCCTTTAGTTTCTGCAGTTAATCTCAGGCCCAATACCCTCAGGCTGTAGTACTAATGAAGCATTTTCACCACACATTTCTATACACTCCATGCTTGGCATTCTTCACAGAGGAAGCAGTTGAAGCATCACAAGATAATTGAGATCCTTTGCTTTGGAGTCATCCTTAAACCAAACCAGTTTTCCCCACTTTGCTAAGTTGAGATGGATTTAGAAGTGAATGGGGTAAAACATTTGTGTAAAACCCACATAGTTTTAGACCCATGAGCAAATGCCAACAAATGCCAGCGTTTTACAAATTATGGGTGTGGATAGTGCAGAGCAGGAAGGGGGTGCCTTGTCTTCCTAATGCTTAATCCCAAGACATTGGCCTTTCTCTCACCTGTTTCTCACCTGACCACTGTATACCTGCCTCTACAAAACAGCAAGTGGTTTGAACAGCATCACTACACTGAAGCATCATGGGGAACCCACACCTTTGAAGCAGTTTCAGTTTGTTGTACTTGACTGTAATGGCTTGTGTCTATATGTCACCCCAAATCTTCATGTAATCCTGGGGCAGTGGGCTTCTGGAGATTGTGATCCAGTGATCACAATGAGACTGATCCAGTGCTAGCACTGTGGGTGTGAGTGCAGCACTCACCCTGGGGTGGACAGCCTGAGTGCAATGTAAGAAAGGGAGAGGGGCCTGCTCTAGTCCACCACTCCTCCCTTTGTGCTCTTGCTGTTTTGCTGTTTCCACCACCATGTACTGCTGCCTTCTGCCATGTGCCACTATGCCTTGGAGCCAGCTGAGTATGGACCGAAACCTCCACTAACTATAAGCTAACTAAACCTTTCCTTCCTTGATTTTGGATGTCAGGTATTTTGTCCCAGCAACAAGAGAAAAGTAACTGATACCTTGACCATTATTCAACTAACAGCCTTTTGTGCACCAGCCAAATTTCCTCTTTGTGGATCATCATTCTAATAAGATCTTTTGCTCTTTGAGCATGATTTACATGGTTCTTTTTCAGCAACTTTATACACTTTTGGCTTTTTGGTGGTTTTGAAGAGCATATTAAGCCATTAAGATCATGAGAAACTGCACTAATTGTTATCTCTGTACCCACATACATTTTCCTTAATTGCCTTAGCTTTCAAGACATCAAGCAACTAGCACAGAAAGAAGGAAAAAGAAATATTAGGGAGAAAAGATGCAGTGAGAAAGTACATAAATTCTTCATGAAAGAGTCCATTATCTTGTTACAGTGGGAAAATGTCCTTGATTTGACAGCTTCCAGAATATGCTTCTGTTGCCAAAACCCAAACTGGAACAAAATGAAGCCTCCCTACCATGTAACTCTTATTTGTAAAATTTAATAAAAGTATATGAGTGCCTGGCTTCAGATGCTTCAAATATAATTTCAGAAATCTTGCAATCACATTTTGAAATACATTTTAAAAGGCAGAAGCATTAAACATCTCCATGGATTTAAATTCTGAGTCCCATTTTCAATTCTGCTTTCTACAACTGTGCATCTGCTAATGAGGATCCTAATTGCAGATAAATTGCTTGAATCTTCCCCTTAACACTTACTTGGTGGAGTGAGAAATATTGTAAAATCATCTGAGTTTGGCTTTATGCTCTTGTTAAAAAACCCACAACTATCCATTGATCCATCTGCCCATCCATCCATCCATCCATCCATCCATCCATCCATCCATCCATCTATCCATCCACCCATCCATCCACCCATCCACCCAGAAGGCATGTAGTAACTATTAATGTGTGCAGGCATTTCTCAGACTTCTAAGCTGTAGAATTGGTGTCTCTCCACATGGAGCTCCATTCTGAAGTCTTTCACATTCTGCATCCCTGGCTTGGACCAACATGATCTAGGCTGCAGCTTAGGAAGTTAGGAGTGTAACATACGCACCATTATTCCTCGACCCCCATAGCCCGAGTCTCAACTCACTGGTCATAGATGAAAGAGAATGTGTCATTTACCCAGGCTTCTATAACAAATACCAGAGACTGGTTGACAAACACAATATTTTCTTCTCCCATTCTAGAAGGTAAAAGTCTCAGGTCAAGGTGTTAGCTGGTTGGGGGCTCTCCTGAGGCTCCTCCTCTTGATATTAGGTGGCAGCATTCTATGTCCCTTTTGGGGCTTTCTCTGTGTGCAGCCCTGATATCCATGTCCAAAGCTCTTACAAAACATCTGTCACCTTGAATCAGGGCCCACCTTCCACCTTGGTTTTAACCTGATTTTAAGACCCTGACCCCAGATGCTATCCTCTTGGGACCAACACTTCAATGTGGGAATTTTGTGGGAGGGCACGAAGTGGAAGTGTCCACTGTGGCTGAACGGTGAAAGGGGCTGAGCACTGGTTGTGTCTGGCTGGGGCTGGCAGGGGACAGGTGTCCTGTGAGCAATTTCCATCCCTGCACAGTGCACCACTGAGGCCCTGGGAGCTCGTCCTGCCGGGGGCAGTGCAAGTGATCCTACTCCAGGTTTCCTGCACTCGCTCGGCCAAGATGCTCCGGTGCGGGTGCAAGTACTGTGGCTCACAGGTCACCCACTTGGCCAATACCTTTTCTCTGTACGTCAGACAAAATAAGACAAGGAGAAGCCAGGCTCCTTTCTGAAGACTAACTGGTATAAGTAAGAGGGAAGACTGCCAACCTGTCTTCCTGGGGTCAAGGCAGTATAAAAAAAAAGCAACAAAACAAAACAAAAAGCAGTTTCTGCCTGTGTGTAGGTAGTATCCCATGTGTGGATCTGACATGGCTCTGAGCTTCACTTAGGATTCTGATCATTATGGTCTCTCCACTGCCCACACATCTACTGTCTGGTCACCCCAAGTCCTGTCCTTGGTGCTAGGAGCACAGGGAAGCCCCACCATATAGTCAGTTCTTTGTCACTGTAGCAAAATGTCTGAGGCACATGGTTTATGAAGAAAGGAAGGGTTATTTAGCTTATAGTGTGGAAGCTCAAAGACGTGGCGTGCATATCTACCCCTTCTGGGGGAGGGCATTGCCCATGGCCCATGGGATGACCCAAAGGAAATCATCACTCATGGACCCAGGAAGCAAATAGGGGGAGAGGCCAGTCTGCTCCCTCTGTAACAGCCCTCTCGGAAGCACTCCAGGTGGGCCCCACCTCTTAGCTCTACAGCACTTCCCAGTGACACCACCCTGGCGGCCAGGCCTCTAATTCCAAGGGATCTTTAGGGGACACTCCACCCACACTCCACTGGTGCATCCTTGCTCTGCACCCTAGATCCTCCTCTAGTACACGTGCAATAGACCCCCTTGGACCCTCCTGGGTTCCTGCCCTGCTCCCATTGTCATTGCACACTGACATGCTCCGGGGGAGCACACTGGTCCACTTGGAAGCTCTCCAGGTGGTGCAGGGTCCTGGAGTCAACACCTGAAGGTCAGCTCTCACTGCTTCTGGGCACCCTCAGCTGTGACCTCTCCACTGCTCCCTCCGTCCAGGTGGCCATCCAGATCAGAGTGTTCTGCTTCTGTCCACCTCCCACCCTGCCCTACTCCCCACTCCGAGATTCTTTCATCCTGTGAAAATAGCCTTCCTTCCCCAGCTATATAAAATATTCACTTAAAGGAGCAATGTTGCATGTTCCTGCATATGTGTGTGTATGCATGCAATTGTGTTGTAGAGTGTCTGTGTTTGGTATTTATGATTGTTGTGTGTGCCTACAATCTGATGTGTGCTGTATGTGTATGAGTGTATGATGTGTTGTATGCCTGAGGTAAACATGGTATGCACTGAACATGTCTGGTATGTATTATGTGCTGTGTTTTATGGTGTGGGTATGTATGTGTGTGTAATATAGTATGTGGTAGACTCGTGTGGTATGGGTGTCTGTGATATGTGATATGTGCTGTACATGTGGGGGTCATATCTGATGTGTGTGGTATATTGTATGGTGTGTACCTGTGTCTGCTGTACATTATATACGAGTAGCATGTGTATATGTATACATGTATGGCATGCAGATGTGACATATGTGCATGTGGCATATGTGTGTGGTGCGCAGCATGTGCACACTGGGGTGTGGAGGCAGGCCGAAGCTTGGACCCCTCCAGGGAGCTCCCAGACCCTTCTCCACCCTCACTTCTCCCCAGCCAGCCAGGCTGCTCACCACAGCCGAGCGATGTCTGCACCCTGCAGTACCGGGGTCCCCATGGCTCGGGCACCCACGTACTGGTCACCACCTGAGCAGATGACCTGAACACACAGATATTTTTATGGCACAGGATAGAATGGTTAATGTTCAGCAATGCCTTGCAAGTGCCTGGGTAAAGGGCCAGGTGGGCAGGGACAGGGAGGAGAGATTTGTGGGCTGCAAGGGTGCACCCTCGGGGTGCTCAGGAGTGTGGCAGGGCACCACCTGCTCTCTCTGTCTCCCTGGAGGACAGGCGGCATCAGGAGCAAACCCATCTCATGTGCCCACCCCCCAGCCGGCAGCCCACACCCAGCCTGGTGCCTGTCCAATGGGACACAGAGGAGGGCTCAGGAAGGAGCTGACTGCTCCCAGACACGCGAGGCGAGCAGGGCTAACACAGGCCAGCCACGAATCAATACGGAGCCCATGCAGAACAAAGCTGGGATTTGTTGTTTGTGTTTTATTTAAGTTTTGGTTTGGTTTCGTTTTTGGTGTTTAGATTTTTTTTTCTTCATTTTTATCTCATTAAGGAAAACATGCCCCAAACAGTTTTGCAGATGTTTGCAGGCATGCTGTTAGGAAGGGAAAGTGTCTGCGTTTGCACGTCTGCTTGCAAAAGGGCCCACACAGACCGCGCTGGCTTTTGTGTCTCCTGGCTCTGTGCCTGCGCCGGCTCATGTTCGTGCTCACAGCCCAGCTCCCTCTCGTGTGCAGCACACATGGCAAAGGAAGTGTGTGAGCAGTGTTATTGGACACACGGGACCTCCTCAGCAGTAGATAACACTTCACTATGACCTAGAACATATGTTTGTTGTATGATAATTCTGCATGGGCTCATTTGCCATGCATATTTATTTTAGAAGCATGAACAGTTCTAGCCCACATCAATTAAATATTAACACTAGTTGGAAACATAGTTGCTAAAAATGAATTTCAGCTTTTCTCCCCTGGTGTTATCAATATTGCTGATGGTTTGTCAGTAAGAGGAATATAAACATCGTGTGTCCTCTGTTGTACTAATATGCTTCGAAGGGACCCTCCCTGAGAAACTCTGGAGATCTAAATGCTGCTGGATCATACATGCTGAACTGCCTTACAGCAGTGGGGGAAGTGGACAGGCGTTTGTTCCCGATGGCAAGTGCCATCATGCTTTATTTAATTTATTTCACGCACGGAGCCTCTCTTCTTTACTTCATTCCTGGACACAAATGGAACAGTGTGAACAATATAGGGCTCCCATAGGAAGGGAAGGGAAGAGAAAGAAGAGGAGGGAAGGGAGGTGAGAAGAAAGGAGGGGAGTAGGGGAGGAGGTGAGAGGAGGGCTTATAATGACTCAAATAATTAGCAAACACAGGAATCCCCCGCAGAAAAGCCACCAGAGAAGTGAAGGCTGCCTTGGATGTCTTGGGAACATGGACATCCATTCAGTGAGTTCTGGACTGAGGATTCTATCAATGTACAATGGGGAAAGGGGTTTCTATTTTAAAAATACCCAACATTCATGCTTTTCATATTTTCCTAGTATATAATTACTGTTAATCAAAGTACAACAAATTGTAAACAGTAAAAATGAAATAAATGTGGTGACAGTCTGCCAATAACGAGGAGCAAATGCTCCATCTGTCTAGCCGCGAGTAAAATGGGTGTAATTACTGCTCATTTTTCTCGTAATTGCTGAGTTATTAGTTTAAGGCTCACACACACTGGTGAACAGCGAGCTCTGCCCATTCCCTCATTAGTGTCCCGGTTCCACTGCTCTGGAAATCAGGGGGCACAGGAGCCCTGAGAACGAGCCAAATTAAGCCTGATGCGCAGAGTCCTGACGGTGCAGTTTGGATTTTATCTCCTCTGAGCTCCTGTGCCACCTAGATATTGAAAACCATAGTGCCTGTCGCTTTTAGGCTAATAATCTTGGATCATTTCCAGTGTGAACCTGAAAGGGTATGATTGGTAGAAATAATCTGAGCAAACTGCCTCTCACTGGGTTGCTTCTGTCCATGTGAGGCCTTTCTTATTGAGACACAGCCATGGTTGGTGGATTTGTGACGTCTCTAATCAGGAATGTTTAGTTTGAAAGTTCAGGATTGTGTGCTAATACCTGACTGTACAGATTCTATAGTGGGGAAAAAAGAGAAAACTGAGCCGTTTATTACAAATCATCAGGGCAAATAGAGCGTGATTTATTCATTACAGTGTTGTCTTATCTCCAACATTCACTGAAGACAGATAACACTCTATTATTTTTCTGTTTTCTGTTGGGGAAACACAGACAGTGAACACCTTTACTTATGGCAGTCCTAGCAAGAGTGAATTTTCTAGGTTGATTCGGCTTAAATTTTTTATCTAAACAGGGAGCTAAAATTCCTAGCAAATGAAGACACTTGAGGGATGAAGATATGTTTGACTCTGCACTAATGGTTCCTGACTCTACAGCTCGCCTGTGGTCTAGGAGCATAGATGTTAGGCCTGGTGATGTCGGGGCACAAGCTCAGCTGTGCAGTGTTTTTTTTTTTTTTTTTTTTTTTT
>NDGN011551393.1:0-48591 GCA_002564285.1 Tympanoctomys barrerae | reverse complement strand
TGAACTCAAGACCCTGTGCTTGCCAGGCAAGTGCTTATTCTACTGAGCTATCTCCCTGGCCCCCTTGTGCAGTGCTTGTTAAATGAGGCATTGGAACGAGAAGCCGTGACAACCCTAGCCGCGTATCCTCAGCAGCACGGTAATGTTTCTGGTAGGGCGAGTCAACTGAGTTCAGGGCATGGAGGAGGCAGAGATGAAAACGCAGTGTGTTGGGTTCTTTAGTCCAAATGATACCAAGATATAGTTTTCTGTGTTAGAGATATTAATCTGAAAAGAGTGATTATGGTAAACTGTATTATGGGTATTTGCTGGTATAAACCTCACATTTTCAAAAGGGAAGTGAAGAGAGGTGTTGTGGCTATTAGATAACCTAAGAATCAAAGTCATTTCCATTCTGCCTGCCTGCTGCCCTCCTGCTAATCCCCAGGAAGGGGTTTCTCTCTCTGTCTGCCTCTTTCCGTCTCTGTCTCATCTCTCTCTCTCTCTCTCTCTCTCTCTCTCTCTCTCTCTCTCTCTCTCTGATACAGAGAATAATGTTTAACCTCTTGGCTGAGATAAGTTGAGACAAATCATGGAAATGTATTTTAAAAATCTTCTTTCTAAGCCCCTGAGAACTGCACATCTCCAGTCCCTTTGAGCGCCGTAACCATCCCATGCTGCTGGATCACGTGCGCGTCTGCTTAATCCTTTAGTCCTGCTCACCGGCTGGGGAGCAGAGATAGGGAATGTTGGGGGTTTACAGCTTGAAAATACTGCCGATACCTCACCCCAAAGCGGAAACATGAAATGAGAATTTGCATAATCTGTGTGGACTCACCCAGGGTTCTTTCAGCCTCCTTATCATGTTTTAAAGAATCTATTAAGAGAATATTAGAGGAAAATGTGTTTTTCTCTTCAGAGAATTCATTTAGCTTGTGTCTGTGGGCCCAAAAGGGCTTTTCATTCGCCCTACTTATTTATTTTGGGGAGCAAGGTCCTTTTCTCCATGGTGCTGGTTTTGTTTCCCTGTACTCTCTCACATAGACGGCATGAGCTTAGGTCAGTGGTTTGGACCAGAGGCTGAGTTCCGAGCTGCATTAATCTTTTTATCTGAAAATGTCCTTAATAAATTTCAGTTGTGAAAATTGTGATACCTGCTAGCATCTAAACAGAGAGGAAACAACAATTTGCGGCGCATTTTAATTTGGTGCTTATTTCCCTCTTGGGCTTGTAAAGAGAATATGAAGTCAATTGTTTGTACACAAATACTTCTGGGTCCCGTATACTGCGGTCAACGGGCACAGACGCACAGATGCACAGACGCACAGCCGCGCGCTGTGCACGCACACCCCGCCCGCGCTCAGCTGGCTGGAGCTCCTGACCTAGAGTAGCGCTGCGCTTTCCTTCCTTTTCTTGCCGCAATGGCGGCTCAGCCTCTCTCCCGCTTTACTGCCTAATCAGGTTATTTTCATTGGCTCCGTTTTCCAAATCCTGAACTCAGTAGCAGCTTGTAGTCTGCACACTTCTCCAGCCGCTTCCTCGCGGTTCATCGAGGGCCATTTCAGTTCGAAGCCCGGGTCTTCGCTTTCTGCCTCATACTGGCGTTTAATCCCGAGGCGCCTCTGTTCTGCTCTAACCCGAGCTGGGTCGCTCCTGCTCCTTGCCCCAGCTTTCTTTTTTTTCTGTTTTCTTCCCAGCCCCTGGGATTTTGCCCTTTTTCTGTGGCTTTTCTTTAAATTGTCTCCTCTACAAAATAAAAGCGAGATAATAAGAAGTCAGGAAATAGAACTCCCACATGAGAGGGGAACCAAGAGGCAGCGGGAGGGAGAAGGGGTGACCAAGGCTGGGCTGTGCTGTGTGCTGAGGCCAGCCCGCTCCACCCGGGAAGCATAAACTCGATGTTCTATACCTTGATGCTAAAGATGGAAATTTTTTAGTAATTTATTTATGTATTTATTTGTGGGGATTGAATTCAGGACCCTGTGCTTGCCAGGCAAGGATGAAAAATTTTTTAAATAAATAAACCAAAAAATAAATTACAGGAGAAAATGAAAAATCTTGCTCCTTGCTCCATAATAAGTATTCTATAAATGTTCTCTTGCTCAATAATAGATATTCTATAAATATGAATAAGATAAGTTGCCTCCTCTGTATAAGCTGCTCCCAGATACGTTTGTTCTTTCAGTCATTCAGCAAACAGACACTAAGGCCCTCCTGGGACGCCAGGTACTGGCCCAGGCACTGGAAATACACTAGAAAACAAAGCTTAAAAGGACATAATTTTCAGTCTTTGTGGAGCTTTGCCGAATCAGTGGGAGAAAGCCAACATTTATTAAAATTGACAGGTAAAATAGGGTGTGTCTGGTGATTCCAATAGAAAAATATTTACCCAGGAATGGACAGGGAGGTCAAAGCTGTTACAGACTTCAGACAGGATGGTCAGCAAGGGCTGGCCCCGCAGGCAGGTGTCTGAGCAGAGACACAGAAGGGATGAGAGGCCAAATGGGAAGGGATTTACAGGAGGACTTTACAAGCAGAACATTAGGTGCAAAAGCAGGACATTAGCACATAGTTATCGCTCCTTATTCCTATAATGTGGCCCGCAAGTCTTTTATTAATTAATTACATATTTGAAGCAGAGCCACATTACCAGCTTCTTTGTGATAAAAAAAATCTTTGAGGAAAATGTTTAAGGATTTAAAATATCAAATATCAAGTACTCACAATTTTTTCTAAAATATAGGTATATATAAATGGGCTCAAAATAGATTGCTTATATAGAATTTTCTTGGACTTCTAAACAAACAGGATAATAAAGAACCTTTAGAAACTAAATTATAAGCTAACGAGTATTTTATGCCCTGTACTACTAGAAGTCATTATTCAATAAATTGTGATTTGATTTTCTATCATCAAAAAAAAAAAAAGATTGGACCCCCAGTGGGTTGCCTAGAATTATAAATAGGGAGGACCTGTAGACCTTGTACTAAATGCATAAATAGTACCAAACCCTATATTCATTATACTTTTCTTATATATACAAATGTGATAAAGTCTAATTTACTAATTGGGACTGGAAGTAGCAACAGTAACTAAAATCAATGCAGAAAAGCTTCATGAAATAATAGAGAAAAAATTTATAAACAAAAGATTCATTCTTACGGTAGATTTAGCAACCTCTGATCACAATATTTTTTCTTTTCTTATGAAGACCATAATTTTTGTCTTTTCTCTTGAAGCAAACTCTTTCCAAATTTTCTCTGGCATATCCAAATGGCTGGTATCAAGGATTATATTTTGGGACCTTGTTAAAATAAAATTTACGTAATAACAGGTGCTGTGATACTGAGACACTAGATCTGGTAACTGAGTGAGACAGCTGTTCCATGACTCCTGGGAAGGTAGCATATAGAGAGCAGAAACTCTGGACCCAGAGAGGGTTCCTGATGCGGGCAAGGTAGAGTGGGAGGTGAGAGGTTCCATTACGCTGTGCAGAACAGACTATGGAATTTTTCACTTAAGTGTTTTGGAGCATGGCTGACACAGGTAAATGCAACTTGAGAAAGTAAAGTAGCAGGTAATAGAGTTGTTGTATCTCACTTTGATAGGAGGAGCTGTACCCCCAGAAGGGACACACAGCTGTGGCCCTGCAGCCCAGTATGTGGAGAGGGTCTGGCTACAGCTCCCTGTGCCACCCATCCATGAGACAAGCAGTAGACACTGAGGAGAAAGGCCACAGTGAAGTCTGGGTCCTGGGCCCTATGCATCCTTCTTGTGTTTGCAAAGCACCTGCATTTTGAAAGTTCCTAAGTTCATTTCTTTGCTTTTGTTCCTCTGTTAACCACTCACCAGGAAGTCTTCAAAGAGGGATGCTTATATTTTGTGACTCTGAGGCTTTTTAAAGGAAAATATCCCAACATATTTAATCATAAAATGTTTCTTAGGTGTTCTTTTTCTTGTAAATTATTCTTTATCCTGAAAATCCACTGTGTTCCCCCCTTTTGGGGACAGCAAGCTTCTGCTTTCTCTCTGGGGTTCTTTCTGGGGTGCATATACCAAGCCACTTACCCCAGGGATGAGTATCCATGGTGACTCTGCCCGTATCAATTATGTAGTCTTGACCTGCAGTTCTAGCAGAGGTCTCCATGTCTAGCAAACCTCCACTTTCTTCTCACTTGGTTGATTATCACATAGGACAATTTCCTGTGTACACTAAGAACACAGCTCTGGATACTCAGATCAGCCATAAGTTCAAATTAACATCCTTATAAAGCTGAAATTAGAAAAACACACACATGTTTTAGATTTTTATATAGTATGTACTTTACTTGTTACTTACTGGATTCATTCAGGGGCTATTTACTGGGGACAGGAATTTCCAGGACACGCTGAGGAGCAGTCACGAGACAGGCTTGGAGCTTGGCTGGCCTATTGCTACTGAGCCAAGGGTCCCACTCAGAGAAGGGAGAGAAAGCTTCTGCCTGTGTCCCAGACCCACCGAGGTCAGGCTACATGACCACAGGTATGCGGTGCTCCTGACCTAGAAGTAGGCTCTACAGAAAACATCACTTCACATGGCCACTGTCTGCTTTTTCAACCCCAGTATTATACCCACAATAGCAAGCGATTAACATGACTGCTATAGAGTACTTATTCTACTCTCTGGCAGTGATATATTAAGTAGGGGGGAACCAGGGTCTGGGGAGCTATCAATAGACAACCCAAAGGGAGTGTGGATAACAAATCGATCTGGAGAACTAATATGGGCAATGACCAGGAAATGGGCAATTAATGCCCTCACCTCTGTGCTACTTTATAAAACTCAGGAGAATATGACGTACTTGGTGGGTCACATTGAGGGAAAGGGCTCTCTCTGGAGGAGAGCCACATGGGTGGGCGTCACAGCTCTCTTCAGGTCTGGGCACCAGGCTTCCTATTGATCTGAAGTCGTGTGGCTCCTTCTGTCTAAAAGCACTTGAACAAACCAGCACAAGATACACAGCACAGGATGGGCATGAGTACCAGCTGCAGTCCTGTGTGACAAGTGGCCAGCCTCCTTGCTAGCATATGACCTTGTCTCCCTAACAGCTTCAGTGTGTTATTTCATCTTAGATGCCCTATTTGGTCAACTGAGGACAGTTGTAATATGCAGCTTATATGGGGCACAAACCTCATCCCAGGAATTATGTGTTTTTCTTCTTTAACGTGCATGTGTGCATGTGTGTAAAAGGTGCTTTGCTCTGAATGCAAAGAGCAACCCTTCAGCTGCTGTAGTGTTCCCAGCTACTCTGGCAGGTAAGACAGGAGGGCTGTAAGGTCAAGGCCAGGCTGGACAATATAGTGAAATCATGTATCAAAATTGAAAGTAAAAGAATGATAATTTTAAGGATCTGGGGATGTAGCTTTCTAGAGCCTAGGATATTGGGCACAGGCTGTTGTCTGCTAAACTCTTTATTTTAAAGAGAATTTTTTTAAAAACACAATAAAACATACAGAATTTTAAAACAAAATGATAGGAAATTAGCAGAGGTTGTTATATTGCATATTGTTATTTTTAAAGTAGTTGTTCAGATGACCAGATTGAGGAATGCAAAATTGATCAAATAATTAGGCATCATGAGGGACAGAGATAAAATTGACGGTGGCCTCTGTCAAGAGTCCATTGTCCAGGTCCAGTTTGGTAACCATGGAGACTGTTCAAACCATCCACGTGAACAGAATGACGATATCGCTTGATGACAGAGACCGGGGTTCACACTTTTTCCCAGTTCCGTGATTGTATAGCTTGGAGCCAGGATGAAAGAGCCACAGGACCTTGAGCAGTAGTGTTGGGGCCGCCCAGGGACCCAGTAGTCTGCAGAGGGAGAACACCCACAGGAAGCCCAGAGTCCCAGAACCAGATGTGTTGTAGTTGGAGGGAACAAGAGAAGAGTTTGGACGAGGTGAGATGCAGCAGGAGCTGCTGGCCACAGAGGGATGAGTAATCACTGCCCCAATCACTAGTGGGGAGCAAGAGCAACAGAAACCCCAGAATTTGGAGAAAACCTATGGTGGATGCTGAGGGAGTGCCCTGTGGCTGCAGGGACCCCCGGCTGAGGCATGCAGGGAGGGTGCAGGGTGCAGGTAAGACAGAGAGGTACACTTCTGTGGCCACTTCAGGTGACTTGACCGAAAAGTGCATGTGCAGAAGGGCCCCCATTGACGTCAGCATTTCTGTAAACAGCGTAGTGCATTGGTGGCTGTCATGCAGAGGAACAGGGCAAAGAGTTTTACTTTGGGAAACCAGAATTGTTTTCTTTCCAGCTTTGCTCTGCAGCCTCATTGTTCATTGTTGACCTCCTGCCCTGGGTTCTGTGAGCCGGGTGCTGGAGGCCCCTCCTCCGGCCAGCCTCAAGATCCACACTTTCATCCTGACATCCTGGTCAGCCTGGGCTCTACCTCATCGGGACTCCTTAGCTCTGATTCCTCCTCTCAGTTTCCTTCTTAGAGGCCAGAGGCCCAGGACCAAGGCCCTGACATTTTTTTGTCTTGGATACTAGTTAAAAATCAAATTATACCCGGCTTTTTGTATCTGCAGCTTCTACATCCATGATTCAACCATGACTGAAAGCAGTTGGGGTAAAAATTGCACCTCCACCGAGCATGACTTTCCCTGTCATCTTCCTCTAAACACTTCAAAATAACATTATTTCCACATATAGATTGTAGCCAGTGTGCATGTTATACAGCAGTATAAAAAGTACAGGAAACAGTGTACATAGTTTAAATACTGACTGCCTCACTTTATGTAAGAGATTTGGGCATCTTGGGTTCGGTCCTGCTGGTTCCCAGAAGCCGTCTTCTGTGGTCCTGAGATGACTGGGTAGGATGATTGTCAGCCGTGTGTCCAAAGCCCTTTTTGGAGTTCCTACTTGGGGGCAGGGCTCTGGGAGAGCAAATCAGGTTCATTTAATCTTTGCTCCAGCCTTCTAGTGACAAGCTTGGCATAGGGCAGACAGTAGCAAGGGCTCACAGTCTGGGTGGGTGACAGGTCGTTGCTGATCATACAGAAGACATTTCATAGACTGTCTTCTTTCACTGTGATGACATATATATGTACTGTACTACTCATGATTTTAATCATTTCAAGTGTTTACTATACAAAATACAAGACAATGCAAATGCCCACACATTATGATTTCATTCAACCTGGCTACATTTCATGTCCAATTTTTATTTTCACTCTACCCATCTCTGGAAACTGGCTGCTTCTGCTCCTGTGGGACACATGCTTTCACAAGCTTGTAGACAAACCTCGGCTTCTGTGCTGTAGATCAGTCACCACTACAGCCCCCCTCTCTCTCTTGTCCCATTTCCTGGGACCTTGCCACCTCTCCCTACTCCTTGGCATAGACTGCACTGGCCACAGAACTAAAGTCCTGAAGGTCATGATGCTGGTTGGTAGCACATCATAGTAACTGTAAAATGTGGTCGCTGTTGTTTTCTGTTAACTGGTCATTTGTTATGAAGTCATTTCTTCTTTTATTAGTCATTCTTTATGTGCCAGGTTCAGAAGTGGGTGTTCAAGTCCAAATAGTAAATACATACAGATGGCTCCTTTTCTCATGGCTTACACTCTGGATAAAGGACGAAGGGCAGATGTTAGTGGGTCTCATATCAGCCAGAATAGGCTAGTTTTGCTGCTATAGCAACCTTTCCTTCTCCCAAACAGGGCCCATAGCATTCTTGCTCACTGTGAGTGCCCTTTGGGCTCACCGGAGGCTCTTCTCCACATCGTGGTCCTCACTCCTGGGTCCGCACTCTCATCGATTCATGGAGCACTGTGGAGGGAGCCGCTACCCTCCTGAGGTGCTGGAGGTGGACAGCTGTCCTTGCCTACCTAGTCATTTGTTCCAGTGCTCCACAACTTCCATAGTTTAGGTCCCTTGCTTATCGTTCTGCTCTCCCAGCCTACAGTGTCACCGATTCCCAGGCCTTCCCTAGCCCTCTGTAATTACCCCTGTCTCTCATGGGTTGTTAGTGTCCATTTGCTTGTCCATCCACTCGATACGTATGTGGTCGTCCATGATGGTCAGGCATGTATTAGATGCCAGGGATGCAAATGAAGTGAAGTAATGGAATCTCTCTGCCCAGTCAAGCTGGTGATTATTTGGGATAATAAGAGCTTTTCCTCCCTTCTCCTTCACTGAGTGTTGAGAACCAAATGTTTGGTTAATTCTGTTTATTGTTTTCCTGGTGTGTGAAGAAAGGACCTAAGAACTCAAAGTGATTTCCTACAAAACCACTTTGCAAATTTTGATCTCATGGAGAGCATTCCCCCCACCCCTATTCTTCATCACTGTACCAACAGACATTGATTCAACAGCCACCATGGGAGACACATTTTGTAGCCATAAACTCCTGTCTGCAAGCAGCTTACTTTCTACATTAGGACAGAGAAGCAGAAAGGTGCCTCTGTGTCCCAAGGAATGAGAAGGATCCAGCCGCATACGAGCAGAGGGGCCTTCAGGGATGGATGCAGTAAGACAGGTGCTCAGAGCTGAGGGAGTCCAAAAGGAAGACAAGGTTACAGAGAGGTGGCCTGGACCTCCTGGCACAGGGAGGCATTGGATGGCATTTTTATTTTATCTTGAGTTTGTTAGCAAGTTCAGAGAAAGGGTGGGTGTGGACAGAGCAGCCCAGGGACCAATGAGATTCCACCCAGGAGACAACAGACCTGAGAGATCAGAAGAGCTCAGCTGAACGCTGTGAAACATTTTGGATGCAGCAAGATAGGGAGCTGCATTGGATGAGATCAGAGAGAGGAATGAGGTCAGAGAGGGGGATGAACAGGGGAGCAGGAGGACAGTGTTCTGGTTTAGAGCTGCAGTATCTCCCCAGAGCCTCCCATCTGCAGAGGTGGGGCTTTATGAGGTCACTGGATTATGGGGGTGCCACACTCAGCAAATGGTCTATCCCCAGATGAGTTCCTGACTGCGATGTTGCAGTGTAGCTTGGAAGGCTGCATCTGTCCTTGGCTCCTCCTTCCCGCTTGGCTTCCTGCCTGCTGAGAGGTGGGTAGCTGCCCTGCCGAGCCCTTTCACCACATGGCTGAGCCCACTGACTCCACTCCTCCTTCAAGGTGGGGCCGATGCCGTCTCCAACAAGGAGAAAGCTGACTGACTCACACAGAAAGTCAGGAATAACCCCTGGACTGAAAAGCGGAGTGATCTCACTTCTCAAGTTGGAGATGATGTGAGAGAGATATTTATAGGAAAAACTAAGAGAAAATTGAGGCACTAAAGGAAAATATCAAGTAAAGTGAATTTGGTCTTATTGTTCTTTGCATATCATCACCATCATTTTGGTAAAGATGAGACAGCAGAGCGTGCCTGCCCGCTGAGCCCTGTGGGTCCGTGATGTCCTTGAGACCACTCCAGGGACTGCGTCCTGCAGCGGGGTCTGCCTTGGGCCCCGTGGTCCCAGGCTGACTGGGGAAGGCAGGGCAATGTCTCCTGCTCACGGAGGGGCAGTGGAGACAGAAGGGAGCGGCGCAGAGTCACGTCTCAGCAAGTGGGGGAGGGGCCCCGCAGGAGGGCGCCTTGTGAGCCCTTCCATGCCCACTGTTCCGTACATCCTGGCGCACTTCATTTGGTGGTATTTTTCTATTATTCCCCAAGATCTTTGGTTTTCCTTCAGAGAACATAGATGGAGTCAGTGTCTGCATGCCTCCCTGTTGCTTCTTATGCTTGTATTAATTTTATTTTGGATTTCGCCTGCATTGAATTCGCCAGCATCTCTCTTTGCTCTACCCTACTCATTGTTCTTTTAGAAATCATGCAAATGTTCATGTTTTCAAACCTGGGTACCTAGGTAATAAAGATTTCAAAAAAAATTATTTATCTTTAAAACAAACCATATATATATATATATATATATATATATATGTAATTTTTATTGTTTAGGATGAGAATCAAATCTGACCTTCAGTTATAATAGCTCATTTTAATTTCTATAGCCAAAAATTATTTTATGCTGCTAAAGAAATAGTGCATATAAAGAAACTACTTAAAATATTTATCATCTCTTTCCAAATGTACCTGAGATATTTCCCAGTTTCCAGTTGCATGGAGGGTAGGTAGAAATGAGCGTGTGAGTGTGTGTGTATGTGTGTGTCTGTGCCAGTGCACAAGGTTTCTTCTCCTGTTGTGACACTTCCTTGTAATCCATTGCTACCCATTCGGGTCAACAAGACAATGCACACCACACACACAGACAGACACACACACATACACTGTCTCTCTCTCTCTCTCTCTCTCTCTCTCTCTCTCACACACACACACACGCACACACACACTCACTAAGCCCAAAGGAGGGGAAGCCACCACTTCGCCAGTCCGTCAGCACTGCCATGCCCATGCCGCAGTCCTCACCACGGCCAAACTGTGGGAACGATCTGTCTGTGGATGGATGTGAGGATGAGGCAGCGTGTTCTGTGTGCACGGTGGAGCATTAGTCCACATTTACAGGGAAGGGGAACCCCGCCATCTGTAGCCACATGAATGAACCTAAGACACGATACACTATGTGAAATAAGCTGGCACAGAAAGTGAAATACTACATGATCTTATATATCATGGAATCTGAAAAACAACAACAAAAAAGAGTTCAAACACACAAAAGTTAGGGAACAAAGAGGTGGTTACCAAGAGTGGAGGGGCAGAGAACAGGGAGATGTTGCCAAAGGGCGCACCGGTGCCAGCCTGTAGGAGAACGAGTCTCCATCTAATATGCAACATGAGGATCATAGTTAATAAAATTATATTGCATTAGGGATTTTTGTTAAATAAGTAGGTAAGTGTGTGAGATGATGGCTATGCTAACGTCATCGTAGAAGCCATGTATCCACAACAGACTCTTGTACACCAGAAATATGAACAACGGAAAATGGCTTCCCTAGGTCAAAAGGCCCAGGGTAGAAATTTCTTTGCTGTAGAACACAGCCATCCTAGTCCCTCCAGTAGGCTGAGTAGGGGGCAGCAGGGGCTGGGGACTCCTCTCCCTGGGCTCTGTGCTTTGCTTTGGAGGTATTGGCGGGGACCCTGCACCTCAGCACTGCAGTGTGCTCAAGCTGCCTAAGTGCGTATCTCTGGGCTGGACCCGTGACTCTGGTCCGCTGCTTTCTCTAACTTGTGCCTCCACTGTTACACTGTGGCGCATAAGTGAGAAGCCTCGCTTGCTCTCAGCCTGGCTCTCTCACGGCGAGGCTGGCAACGGAGCTCTGTGCCAGGCAGATGTTTGGGTCAGATAGATCCCCAAACAGATTCCTCTCTGGGAGCTATGCACATCTATTTCCTGTTTGTACTGCACCTCTGGAAGCTAATCCAGAGTCAGCTATGTTTTATTTTGTCTTAACCCACTGATGGAGACAGACAAGGAGGAGTCTCTGCAGTAGTGAAAATGGACAAAGGAGGCTCAGCAGGGGTGAGGAGCAGGGGGATGCAGCGTAGGATCTGAGTGGCGCCCTGACTGCAGGACCAAATGGTGCTGAGTGAGCCCCAGGTGAACCCCAGTGAACCTGGAGTGGGTGCATGTGCTCAGAATGTGGGGACCTAGAATATCACTCCAGGTTTATCTCCCTTCAAGCCCTGGGAGCAAAACAAGCCTTCCAAGCAGATACCTTTTAAAGTCCCTGCACCTGACAACATTCAGACCACGTGTTGGGCTGGTTCTGTGTGAGTGTCCTACCAAACCAGACACAGCATGATTTTATTAGCAGTTGGTGTCTAGCATTGGACTATACTTTTTAAAAATAATAAAACAAAAACAAAAGTACTCACTACTCCTAGGTGAGTGGGTACCCTGTATTTACACATGAAAGTCTGCTCTGGCCTAGGGAATGAGGGGCTGAACCAGCAAAGCCCATTAGATGCTGCAGCAAGCTCCGCCTTTCCCCAGAAGGGGGCCATGCCTTCCCTGCCAGAGCCTCTGAGGGCCAAGTTTGCTTAGTCCCTGTTTGAGCAGTGGCTTTGGGCTGGCAGAAGAAGCTCATTACAGACAGGCTTCCCCTTGCTGAGGCAAAGGCTGTCTCCTTGAAATGAGCACGCACCGGCGTTAGATCTGCAGCATGTAGCTGCCAGGCTATCTCTTTGATCCGGTATGGAATGCATTTGTTAAAGCCGCTTTATTGATTTTCTTAGCTGCTTTTTGCTGTGTTTGGATCATTTGTACATATGCACATCACAATTTTTTCTACATCAAAGTTCTTGATAAGTTCACTGCGCTCAGGAAGAGGCCTAGAAAACAAAGGGTCTCCGCTCTGTAGAGGTTGGTGCCACTTCACCTCCATTGCCAAAGTTGTTTTAATGTGTTCCTTCTGAATAGCTGTAAAATATTTTATAGCATTTGCCTGGGCCGCCATCCTGTCTTTTCCTGAGATACCACATGTTGGGACTGGGTAATTCTAGTGAACACATCTCACATCCCTTCTGTTGGCCAGGGGTCATTTTACCCTAATCAATCACTAACTGGGTAGATTTGTGGGTGACATCATCTTCCATGAAGTATTGGCAATATTGGATGTATGTGAGGAGAGCTATTAATTTAGAGATGGGTTGAAATATACTCGAGTAATTAATGTGGTGTTTATTAGGTTTAATTATATGGCAAGAAGAAGGAAGCACCATACAGCGTTTATTTTTCAATTTTTTGATCTTTATTTATACTGGATCCATATGAATCAGTTATGTGCTTTAAATTTTGAAGAGCCATTTCTGGAGAGCAGGCTCACATCCCCAGCCCAACAGGAAGCCCTACCAGGGGGACTGCTAAGCTCAGTCCAGGCCTGTCCTGAAGCATAGAGGGCTCACTTTTGACACGAGCAGGCTGCACCAACGCCTGCCAAAACCAAACCCTGAAAGGGTGCCCTGGGTAGTTCAGGGTGGGACCTCCCTCCAGGGCCTTTTCCCTCAAGCATCTTTCATACAGACATAGAAATGAACATGCATTAAAGATTGGATTTAACACAGTTAGTGAGGGCGCTAGGAAAATACCTATAACCACTTCAAAACAGAATTCAAGCCAAAACATTCATTCATCAGGACTATTGAGATAAAATGCAAATGTAAGCAAAATTAGTTCTTCCATGGGGTAGAGAGCGTGGGGTAGGAACTCAAAGCTATCAGATTGGCAGGATCTGCCTGCACCTATCAGTTATCTAGCAACTTACAGAAGTATGAAGCAACTCGAAGACAATAAAATCTTAGATTCTGGTTGCCTTTAGGCATTTCAGAGTTTTTCCCTGAAGCACATTTTTTTAATACTCCTTGAACAGTGTGACTGATATGTAAATCCTTTTCCTTTGGGCTTTAATGTTGGAGCACTCTGAGTTCAAGACCCAGGTAAAGCTTGGAAATAAGAAAAGAGGAAGAAGGTGTTCACTGTGTGTTCCCCATGGTGTTTTAGGTCACTAAAAGGGAAATAAAGCCTAATCTGAGCAATAACTAGTTGACTACTTAAAATGCTTTTGCTATTCTTAGAGGTTCTGCCATCATGGTAGTAGCTGATGGGAAGGTGATTTCCCTCCGTGTTCCCTCGTCTTCCTTTCTTTGTCCTGGTGTTGATCTACAACATTATACAGTACCCATCCTCACATCCACCCTGACCCACCCTTTTATACATGGACATCTCTGCTTAGTGAGAGTTAAAATTAGGGTCATCTGGGCCCTCTGTGTTGGTTTGGCTTGGAGCTGAAGAGGGAGTTAGGAAAGCATACTTCCATGTATGTCAGAGCCATGGAAGTGACTTTGGGAACTGCATCTGGCCCCTGGCCTCTTCCTCACTGGTGCTGTTCCTGGCTATGCTTCCTGGATGTGCCACACCATGCTCCTTCCCCATGGTGCTCCTGCCTTTGAACCTGATGACCATGAACTGAGTCCTCCGAAACTATGAGCCAAATAACTGTCCTCCTTGAAGTTGTGAGTGCCAGGTATTTGGTCCCAAGAAGAAGAAAGCTTACTATGATGGCCTCCAAATGAATTTGCCAAAATATTTCTTCATGGAAAAAATCAAGAGGTAAATGAATGGATACTTACCGAGGATAACCTGTCCTGGAAAGGAACAGAAAACAAGTAGAACACAGGTAGGACTCAGAGATATCTGATACCTCTGTAAAATATTAATGTACTTGCTAACTTCAGAGGTAGGAATTAGATGTTATTCCATAGGACGGTGACCTGGAATCTACGAAGGAAGAAATGCTGATCAGGATATCCAGCAGGAGGCCTGTTCTGAGCAGACTTCCAAAACCACCTCTTGGGAGCTCATGTTGAAATCTCAGGCTCCATTTCATGCTAGGGTGGTGAGAGTTTTGATTTTGTTTTTTAAAACACAGTTAGTATAATTTCAAGAGTAATAAAATATACTGTTTTAAATTTAGGTTCATTTGAATGTATATGAAATGTGATCAACACTGAAAGAATTTTCTTACAGGAAAAGACATTACCATAAATCCCCTTCAGTCATTCCCCAGACCACCAGCACACTCATCCCACCTGCAGCAGCTCTGGACTCCTCTTTCCTGAGTCTTTAGTTGTGTTGTCCTAGCTGCTTCCATGTCCTGTATGGACTCAAACCTTTTTCTTTTCATGGTCATTTTGATTTTGGGGAAGAGCCAGAAGTCACACAGTGCCAGATCCAGTGACTAAGGAGACTGACGATGCAGCACCATGCTTTTTGGAGCTGTCTTTCTGTTGGATGGCGCCTGTCATCACCATTCATTGGATTTTAGCTCACGCCTCATGAAGACATGAAAGGAGACTCCAGAACTACTTCAGAAGGCAGCAAGAGCAATAGGGTAGGTGTGTTCAGAGTGCAGGGAGGAGTTAGAGGGGACTCATGGAAATGTATCTTTTATTGTAATAATGTTTTCAATTTATCACACATTGTATTTTTCATCCGCCCTATATTTCTCCAAGTTTGGATAGATGAATAGAGTCATTTAAACATCACAGTAAAAAAGAAAACACTCCCATCAGACTCCAAATTTCCCTGATGGTCCTTTGTAGTCAGTCCCCCAATCCTGTGTCACCAGCGTTGCCCCTATAAAGTCATAGAAATAAGTAATCATTGATATGCAACCTGTCAACATTGGCTTCTTTCCCTTACGACACACGTGTGATCAGTGCACCCTGCTGTGTGAGCCTGTGTGGGGTGAAGTGTATTCTAGGGTGTAGACGGACCCCAATTTGCTTTCTTATTTGTGCAAAGCAAAGTTGTTAGGTTAGTTTCAAAAATGAGACATTATTGGTACAGCCATGGTGAATATTCAGTCACAGGTCTTTATGTGAACGTAGAGTGTTCTTTCAGAATTGTGTCATAAGTACATGGTTAGCTTTATGACAATGTTAAAGTGTTTCCCAGATGACTAAACAACACCATTTTTGATTTCAACCTCCAGTGTATGAGAGTTGCAGTGGCTCTAGCATGCTCCCTCTAGCTGAGAATGATTTTTATTCGATTTCTTCCTTTCATTCTTCTTTGGTAGTGAAAATGGGCATTTTTATCTTGTTCCAGATCTTAGAAAGCTTTAGCACTGCCCCACTCAGCATGATATTGGCTATTGGTTTGTTACATATGTTCTTCATCATGTTGGATTCCTTGTATAGCTAATCTGCATGAAGTCTTTATCAAGAAGAACCTGAACTTTATCAAGTGCCTTTTCTGCATGTATCGAGGGGCTCCATGGCCCTTGCCCGTGGTTCTGGAGGTGTGGCCATGTGGCATCAATCACCCTTCCTGATCTGCATGTGTTTCTGTGAAACCATGCTTACTTCCAGCTGACCATAGCCAATTGCCTTGCATACCTTCTGTTGGGTTTGGTTTGGAAGGATTGCGGTGAAGGGTCTGGCATTTATGTTCCTCTAGGGTAGTGAGCTGCAGTAGTCTAATTGTGTTATATCCTTGTCTGGCTTTGGTATTGAGGCAAAGCTGTACTCCAAGAATGTGCCTGAAAGAATTTCTCTTATCTTTGGCTTTTAGCAATAATTAAATGGGTTGATGTTTTAAATATGTGCTTGAATCCAGCCTTGAAGCCATGTGGTCCTAGGCTCTTCTTTCATTGGAGATATTCCTTCCTGAGTTCATCTTATCACCATGATTTGTCTTTTCAGCCTTTCTGTTTCTTTGTAGGTCAACCTTAGTAAGATGTATGAATCCAGAGTTGTCTCTTTCTTCTACTTACCACATTCCTTGCCATATAGGCATTCACATGGGTTCCTTTTTAAAAAGGGTTCTCAATTTAAATTTTATCTTAAGACAAAAAAAAATCTATTAGGTGTGGACAGTATACATGTATAGTTCCTGTAACAATGACAGGAAACTTCTACAATAGATAATTTTGTAGATTTGTTGTGGGTAGATACTCAATGAAGTACTAATGAACCAAGAGAGACTGGGTTCACTGAAAATAATGTATGCCAAAAGATATGATTTTCTTTCCTTTCAAATAATTAATTACATTGTTAAAATTCCAAAGAATTAATTTCATAGTCCAAAGGATGTAATATTTGGTTTTACATTTGTAAAAACGGAGCCCTATGGATCCTATAAAAATGCTAGAGTAAATTATGTTTTGTTTTAAAATGGCTTTCCCCCCGTAGTGATTTTCTTTTGTATAGTGTCAACCTGGAAGGATTTTCTTCACTGGATATCTGTGGCACTGGTAATATTCAAATCATGAATCTGAGAATCTATTAAGTCAAAAAGCACACTGGCTCAGAAAAGCATGCTTGTGTAGAAAAGTGCTGTGCAGAACAATCCCAGGAATCCAGGCCGTGGGCTTGTGCTTCTCCCTCAGATTACAGATTTACCTGTAAAGGTCATAAAAGACAGAGAGGTGTGGGTGTGCAGGAACAGGCTGGGGAGCCACTGAGGCCCTCCTGTGAGGGACAGGAGGCAGCACAGGTCAGCCAGCACAGCCCCAGGCAGGGGAGTCCCACTGTGCCTGGCCCGTGATAGAATCAGGCCTGTGCCCACACTGTAGTCCTGGAGCTCACCCGCGTCATCCAACATAGGAGAGCTGGCCTGGTGCATGACACTACAACACTGCATTGCATGTACATGTACAGCTTCAAATGTTTAATCATTTCCTTAATAAAGTGGGCCTTCAGAAGAGTCCACTGGAGACCACGCATGGCCCTATGAGGAGAAGCATTAGGCAAGTATATTTGTTTTCTGTGGCTTTTAAATATATGTCTTCAGATGTTCTCTCTTTTGTAGTAGATCTCCTGACCTGGGACATAAACCAAGGCTTCGTCCCTGTCTCTTCCTGCCCTAGACCTTCCTTGGTAGGTAGCTCTGAGCTTAGGGTCACTTCTGTGCCATCTGTGCTCATCTTACTTTGCATCACAGGTCACATTGAATCACGTGGAAGTAACATTACATGCACTCAAAAAGAAAAAAAGAAAGAGAAGGGAAGGGAAGGGAAGGGAAGGGAAGGGAAGGGAAGGGAAGGGAAGGGAAGGGAAGGGAAGGGAAGGGAAGGGAAGGGAAGGGAAGGGAAGGGAAGGGAAGGGAAGGGAAGGGAAAGGGAAGGGAAGGAAGACAGTATGAAGGCTCCACTTTTGCTGCACGCTGCTCCCTTCAAGGTGACTGGAAGTAGGAGTGAGGAATCTGCTCTAAATGACTCTGCTTGCTTTGTTTTCAGGTTGTTGAAAATCTGAAAGTACAATAAGATATAAAGCCATTAATAAAAATCATCCATAATTCCATTGCTTAGAAATAATTTGCTGCCAGCATTTCGGTGCCTGGTTTCCCTGCTTGCTTTGAAGGCCTGCTTAGTGAAACACCACAGAGTCACAGGCCATGAACAGAGCCTGGACAATGACACGGCCAATGTGACACTGGTCCCATGAAACCACCGCCGGGTGATGTCATGAACCTTCTAGTCATGATTTTACACTGGAGATCCATTTCCTCACAATTTCCCATCTTAACAATGCTTTAAAAATACACAAGCTTGTTGTGAATGGTTTTTTTTTCATTATAATTAAAATAACTCTGACCAGTGAAGAAAACCTTGAAGCTAGAATTTATTGGCTTCTTCTGCATTTGTTATCAAGCAGGAGAACAGCTATTTGAACACACCAGATGACACAAGGAAGAAAGCAAAACTTTTTAAAATAACCCATGTGCTGTGTGGTGGCCTCCCTCCTGGGCCCCAGAGGCAGAGCTAAGAGCCCCAGCTCCTTGCTCCAGCCCACATTTCGGCCAGCAGCCTGGGCCAGAGATAAAGACCCCACTGCAATGCTGCCAGCTGCTGAGGTCAAGATGGCATCTGGTTACAAGGCTCCTGCCACCTTGTTTGTGACTCCCAGTGGGGATGTACACCCATGGGCTCCTCCAGCGAAGCTGACATTGAGGACTTGGAGGGACTGTTCCTTTATGGGGCGGGGGAGGGAATAATTACCCGGATCTTGATGATCTCATTCTCGCTCCTGCCCTAATTACCCCATATTTGTTAAATACGAGGTAATAAATTCTGACAAACAATCAGCGCATGGGCGCCCAGCGAGGCGCTTCATTTTAATTGGCTCACCCGGCTTCCCTGCTCCGCTGAATTACAGTCCGACAGCGCGAGGCTCCCGTGGTGGGCGAGCGGCAGGAACGTGCCCAGGTGCATCTAGTTTTACTTCTGAAGGAAGACAGAAGCGCTCCAGATCCCCAAGTGTGGAATGGTCAGGCACGGGGCGCAGGGCGCGCGTCTCCTGTGTTGCGTCCTGGAGCTCTTCTCCCTTGTTTCCAAATGTGACTGCACTAATTGGTGCGGTGCTGATGAGCAGAAGCCGTGGCCCTCGTGGGTGCGTGGAGGGCCTTCTCAGAGACCGCTGAGAGACTGCTTGTTTGATTTTCACAATTAAAAGCTTTCTTAAGAATTGGAAATATAACACTCGGAGAGACAGAGCTAAATACCACAGCCTGAAAACCTCACTCAAGTCTGCTGCACCTGTTCCCCGAGGTGGCTGGCACTGGGTGGCAGCTCCCTCTCAGTCACTCTGTCCTCAGTGGACCCAGCACGAGACTGAACGCCCATGGCGTAGGAGCAGAGGCTCACCTCGTCTCCTGGTTTCAGTTTATGCCTGACTGGCCTCAAGGCAGAAGTGACCCGGAGGGTGGGTGGGGTGGACATGGCCAGGAAGTGGAGAGGGAAGGGAGGAGCCGGAGGCACATGCTCCTTCCAGACCGTGCCCCGCTGAGCTGATCTTCTGACCAGACCCCACGCCCTCACAACACGTGCACTCACGGATTCCCTGATGGATTAACCCAGGGATGCGCAGAGCCCCAGAGACTCGCTAGCCCCTAAACAGACACCCGCTCCATGCCTCCCAGAGCACAGGAGCTCTTTGTGTGGTGCTCCCGTCCCCTCCCCTAGCAGAGGCCCCGCAGCATCTCTGCCTTTCCTGGGGGCCACGAGTCCACGTCTCCTCCTGTATAATAGGAACATCACCGTGATATTTGCACCCAGCAGGGGTGCAGGGCATCCCCCGTGCTCGGAAACCTTCAGGGCCGTCCTGGCTCCTCATCATAAACCACCCTAGGCAGCTTTCACCATTCACAAGACGAAGGAAGGCCAGGTGGGACACTGTAACAAAGTGCCCGTTGTTAGCTGACCAGGTGTTCTAATTTGTGTAAATTTTATGACAATTTTGTTTAATTTCTTCAGGGGTTGAAAATTCCTTATGATGTACATGATTTAACTCTTTCTATGCCCAACTGGGGGGAAAGCCCCCAAGACAATTGAAAATCTTAAACGATTCATCCTATTTGAACGTAGAAAAAACAGCAGAATCCCGCTGAGCATGCGCCAGCTGTACCAATCAGAGGTGAAGCCTAAGGCGGAGGACAGCCCATCCAGTATCTCAGGGCTGAGCTTGCTGCAGCCTCCGGAGGAGTCACAGGCTCATCTATCTCTTCTGTTGGCTTTGCCTTGCTTCTTTCTCCTTACTCTTCTGCCTTCTTTCCTTTTATTTTTTGCCACAGTTGGGATTGAACACAGGGTTTCTGAGCCTGAACTACAGCCCCAGCCTTTTGTATTTTTATTTGGGGATACAGTCTTCCTAAGTCACTGAATTAACCAGGCTGGACTGGAGCTTTTGATCTTCCCGATTCAGGCTTTCAGAGTGCTGAGATTACAGGTGTGTGTTACCAATACTGCAGCATATGAAAACCTTTTGCCAATTATTCTTCTGCTAGAAGACTAATATCTTTAACATATAAAGAACTAAGAAAATCAGGCCCCCTCCAAAATAAGAGACCTAGTCAACATATGGGCAACTGAAATGAGCAGATACTTCACAGAAGTACAGATAGCCTATTAATACAGGGAGAAACACTCGACATCACTGGCCATTTGAGGAATGCGAAGTTAAAAATGAGATTCCATCTTAACCCCAGAAAGAATGGCCACCATCAAAAAATAAGGCAACAACAAATGCTGGCGAGGGTGCAGGAGAAAATGAATAATTCTGCATTGTTGATTGGAAGGTAAACTAGTAGAACCACTGTGGAAATCAACATTTCCTAAGAAAGCTAAAACTAGAAACTCCACTTGCGCCATCTGCTCCTGTCTGTCTTCGTACCTTTCTCAAAGAGGCGAAGACATCACATTACAGTGATCTGTGCACACGCGCGTTTATAGCAGCACAGCTCACGGCAGCTCAGGCTTGGGGTCCTTCCTCAGCAAGTGAATGGACCAAGAAAGTGTGGATTTACACACCCCGGATACGCTCCACATTTCCTTTATCCTCTGCACACCAGTCGCCTCTCCCTTGTGTTAATTGCTGTGTTCCATTACAGCATACTTTTAAAGTTATTTTTTAACGACAATAAAGAATAGTAAAAAAAAAATAGAAATGATACAGAATTTCACTGAACAAAAGGATAGGGTATTCAAGAATGGTTGTTATATTGTTGTCTTCAAATTAGTTATTCAGATTACAAGACATAAGCCTGCAAAATTAGACAAAAAATTAAAAAGAATAAAAAAGTTAAGCATTAATTGTTCCTCTCAGTAGACAATTATACCAGCTATCCTGTGCATATACGTATATATTTTTACCTTTCTTTCTTTCTTTTTTTTCCTTTCCCTCTCACAGTTTTTTCTTCCCTTTGAACCGTTTCTTTCCATTTCTCAGTATCTATTATATCTTTTAGATTTTATTTACTCTTTCAGGTTCTTTCACTAGGGAGACCATACGTTTATACATGTGCATCTGATTTTATTTCACTTAGGAGTGTGGTCTCTAGTTGTATCTATTTGCCTAGAAATGCCCCAAGTTTATCTTTCTTCTAGCTGAGTAGTGTTCCACTGTATAAAAACACCCGGCATATTTTGTTGTTCTTTCCAGTTCAGTTGGACCAGGCATAGGGGTGCACACCAGTTACCCTGGAACTGTGGGAAGCGGAGGCAGGAGGATTGCAAGTCCCAGTGCAGTCTGGGCTACTTAGCACTCTGTCTCAAAAGAATGGCATTTCAAAGTGCAGCTAGGGATGTAGCTCAGTTCTAAGGTCCTGAGTCTAATCTCCAGAAACATAGAAAAAAAAATATTTTTGAAACATTAGTCTTTATACCTCACTTCTAGAAAGTATATCTCTGCTGTATCAGACTCACAGCCACGAAGTAACAAGCCACCCTTGATGCAGGATAGGCTGACTTAGGGCTTTCTGCTTCAGGACACTGGGAAAGTGACACCCCACCGGCAGGAGGAGGCCTGCAGAGTCTGAACCTTGGTCTCTCCCCAGGCTGGCTGTGCACAGCGTGGCACTCCCTTTGTGCTCTGGGCTGGGGGGAGGGGGCACACAGTAACCACCTTGCCACTGTGCATCCTGTGGCTGAGCCCTGGCCCAGCAGTGAGGTGGGTCAAATGCATCTTGGTCTAATAGCATTCTTATCCCACTGTGCCCAGGAGCGTCTCTGGGAAGATTGCCAGTGTTTCGCCCTTGTCCGTCCTCTGTCACCCTTGTTTGTGGGAAAATATTTCAGCGGAATTCACTGTGTCTGTGCCCCTGTGCCCACACCCAGCCTCTCCTCTCCACTGTGGCAGTGCCCGGGGGAGGTGGTGCGTCCGTGATTTGAAGGGTACTGAGACCCAGGAAGGAGAGGATGCCAGCAGCCTGTGGCCCAGGACTCCTCCTTCCTCTCTGCCCTTGCTAGGGGCTCCCCATGACCCCCACTGCTCTGCCACCCCTCCTCCCTCCAGGACAGCCTATGCAGAAGGGCACCAGCGAGGGTGAGAAGATAATGTCCATTGCATTATTTCCATGTTACTCCCAAAAGATTTCAAATCATTTCTAGAAAGCTGGAGTCTCAGGAAAGATGAAAAAAATATTTCTAGGACATTTCCTTTCTAAAGGAGACTCTAAGGCACAGGGAAGTTGGATCTAAATAGCTTGAAACATTTTTAAATGCTGTGTTCTTCACAGACTTCCTGTGACTGATTGGAACCATTTATCTTACTGCGATTTCACAGCACAAGCATAATTGTGATTGTTTTATTAGTTCCTTGCTGATTAAGTGAAATATAATTGTGCTCTTTCAAAAAAAAATGATGAAGTTAGTTGATTTGAGAAAAATACTTGAGTTCATAATCACAGGGGCTGTTAACCTGATTGCGGAAAAAGAAACAGCAGTGGGGCTGTGAGAAGAGCAGAGAGAGGCTTGGTCCCCAGAAGCCACGGATGGACTGGCCTTGGCTGTGAGTGGCCTGGAGAGGCGGCCACGTGGCAGCCACTGTGCCCATTCCACTGGGTGTCCCTTGCTATGTGGCTAGTGTGGTGGCCTTTCGCTCCTGTGCTCCCTTGGGTCCTCCTTGAGTTTAGCCTGTGTTGAATGTAAATTCAAGCAGTGTAGACCAGGGTTCAGCCAGAATCCCGGGCCAGCCAGCTCAGAGGTCTGACCTTCAGACTCATGACTTGTGTGGTGTTTAAAGGAGTAGTTGGAGTAGTTGCCAGCATTTCAACTTGTAAAACTATCATGAGATTTGGATTTCTCAGCTCCCCTTGAGTAAGTGTGAAGCTGGTGGCTCCAAGCGTGGTGATCCCAACACCCAGAGAAGTACCAGTTTCTGCTTACGCTTGTGCATGTGGCTGGTTTCATGTAGTGATTTAGAAGCACTCGATTATTTATGGCACCTAAGTTTCCATCTAAAGTAAAATGTTTATGTCAAGGAAAATGAAATACTGCAAACATTTATAAAAATGAAGACTATCATTATATAATTAATTTATTTTATACCTTATTTTTTAAAATTTAAAACCCATCCCAATTTGCTCATGTTTGTTACCTCTTAACTCCTGATAGTATTTCAATTTCCGTCCTTTGATATATATAGAACAGGGAGTGGGAAATGGTGCTCCCCTCCCATTTTTGTAAAAGTTTTGAGATAAAACTTGGGTCTGCCCATCTTTGCAAATAAAATTTTATTGGGACAGAGCCAAGGCCACTCATTTGTGCACTGTCACACGGTGATACCATGCTTGGGGAATGGCAGCAGAGGCTGTGCATCTCTCAAGGGCAGAAAATATTCCCTTTTTGTCCCTTTGCAGAAAAGTGTGCTGACTCCTGTTGTCAGCAAGGACACACAAAGCAGAGCTTCGAAGTTGCCACTCATGTTTCTCATTTCTCACAATAAGGAAAAGAGTGGACCACACTGAAAATCACTGGGTCTCCCCAGCTCTGTCAGAGGATGGCAGTCACAGTGCAGAGCACTAAAGTCTGGAGGTGGAGCTCAGTGCAGGGAAGGGGGGCAGAGCCAGCTTGCAGGAGCCCATGGAACCGGGAGCTGGAACAAACGCCAACAGGGAGCCTCTGATGGATTTCCGGAGGCCAAATGCAGATGCGTTGAGAGCTGTCATGTCCTGGGGGCTCCACCCATCCCTAGCTTCTCCAGAACCTCACCAGAGCTCCATGAGACACAGAAAACTGCCTTCTGTCCTAGCAGGGGAGTGGAAAAGCAGTCCCTCCAGTGACGCTAGTGCCTGTGCATGCAGAGCTCTGCCCTCCCAGGCAGTCAGCTCTGCCAGAGCCTGAGCCCACCTAGGCAAGGACCAGTTGGCCAACTCAGCCACCCCTAACTTTTCCTGCCTCCTGTGAGGGGGTGGGAGCTTTAAAAACAAGAATCCCTTTAAAAGTCACAGTGCAGACACCCACACATACAGGGAGCTGAGATTTAATCATAGGACAATAAGGAGCTTCCTCCCTCTTGACCCGTTAGCACCACATCAACAGGGCCCCAGATAATAGCAGAGTATTACTAAGAGAGCACAAGGTACTCACTGTGGCTGAGAAGGAGTTGGCAGGCAAGCACAAACAAAAGGAGAAAAAATAAGGAAGTTAGCACTTCTGGCATCTACAGCGGCAGTACCCCAAACATTGAGCACAGCGTAGCACCTGGCCAGCTATGGATGCAACCTCCCTCTCAGAGTCTAACTGTATTGTGTCGTAGCTCCCACTATATCAAGTATGGAGCTCAGCAAGAATGCATAAGACATGAAAGTCAAGAAAACACACACACACACACACACACACACACACACACATGAAGAGAACGGGCATCAGAACCATAATCAGATACAGCAGGGTTTTGGGAATTATTGAATGGAGGATTTCAATTAAGCATGAGGGCCAGGCTAGGGGCTCGACAGAAAGACGTACAATGGAAGCGGACTTAGTATATCTAGAGAAGAGTTCAAAGGAAATGTTAGAATTAAAAAATAGTGTAACAGAAATGAAGAATGCCTTGGAGGACTCATTAGTTGATTGGACACAGCTGAGAGAAATCAGTGAGCAAGATTTCTTAATAGAAATTTCTCAGACTGCAACATAAAGTGGAAAAAATAGAGCAATAGTTCTAATTAACTGTGGGACAACTACAAGAGGCCTGTACTGTGTAACCACCAGAAGAAGAAGGCGAAAATAAGAAATATCTGAAGCAACAATAGCTGCAAATTTCCCAAAATTTATGGCCGACACCAAAACCATGAGGTAAATCATATTCATACCACAGAAAACCAAAGACAAAGAGAAAAGACAGAGATGAACTGGAGGGAAAACCACTTAGCTGCTGAGATACAAGGATAAAAATTACCAGTTTTTTTTTGTACTACAAATTATAGAAGGAAGAGAACAGAGTGAAATGTATAAAATATTGAAGGAATAAAATAAACCTCAAAATAGAACTCTGCACTTGATGTAATAATTCTTCAAAGGCAAAGGAGAAATACAGGTTTTCTCCAATAAACAAAAGCTGAGAGGAGCTGTGACAAGGAAACCCACCTTGCAAGAAATGGGGCTGTGGATGTGTCTCAGCAGTGGGGAACTTGCTTGGCACTTGGGAGGTCCAGGGTTCCTTTCTCTGCACTAAAATTGAGCATATTAAAAAGATTTCTCAATTAAAAGAGGAGTATTCTGTGTCTGGAAATGAGATGTACATTAAGTAGGAGTATCAAAGAAGAAGTGAAAGAATGACAAAGTAAATGTGTAAGGAGGAATCGACAAAAGCCCTGCTGTGATAAAGTGCACCAGTTCTCTATGAGTGACTGACAGCGATGGTGGGAAGACAGTCAGCCGAGTTAGCTGCCCTGAGCCTACAGCTAGACAGCTGAATCTAAGGACATTCTGGACGACTCATTTACAACAGTGGAAAGCCCATCCTTCTCTTATTTGTGTGCAGTATTCACTAAGCTCATACTGTGGGCCTTAAAAAACACCTCAACACAGTTAAAATTACAGAAATTATATGCAAAATGATCTCTATGCATATGGAATTAAGTCACAGAAAAATAAGTAGAAGATATCTGGTTGGGTAAGTAAATACGCTCCCCAGCAGCACATGCATCAGAAGGGAAATCCCAAGGAAAAATCTAGAAGCGTTTTTGAATTTCAGTGAAAATGAAAACACAGATTATCAAAACAGGTGGAATGAAGGGAAAGCTCAGCTCCACCAGAGCTGTGGTGCATTGAATACCAATGTCAGAGAAGGCGAAAATGATCAAAACTCAGTTCATTTAAGCTTCTACCTTGGGAGCCTAGAGAAAGAAATGCCTGGTAAACCTAAAACAAGTAGAAGAAATTAATAACAACTAGAACAGAGATTATTAAAGTGGCAGGAGGAACTAAAAAAACTAAAATCTGGTTCTTCCAAAAGATCATAAAGTTGGTGAACCTCTGTCTTCACATTCTGTAGTGGAATACTGGCAAGAGGCTCCTACAGTTATCCGAGAGGTTCATAGATGGCTCGCAAGGTGGAGCGCTGACCCAGCCCAAGCTGGAAAACAAAGGAAACGCCTGACTGCTCTGTCTAGGAAGCTGCAGCCTCCAAGTGAGAGGTCAATCTGCAGCCCTAGTCCCCAGCCAGAGGCCCCAGAGCACCCCCACCGGTGTCCATGGTCTCCAGAGGTGTTTTACCGGTCATTACAGTGGTCCCTCGCTTATCGGGGAGGTTACATTCCAGACACCCCAGTGGTAAGTGAAAAACAGCGAAGTAGCGATGTTATATTTATTTTTAGTATTTATATATATTGTAAGGCTTTATAAACCCTTCCCACAGTTTGTTTGTTTGTTTATTTATTTATTTTTAAATGTATTTAGTACAGGGTCTACAGGGTCCCACTGCACAGATCGGATTCAGAGTGATCCTCCTATTTTCAGCTTCCCAAGAGCTGGGATTACAGGCATGTGCCTCCACACCCAGTCTCAATTACTGTCTCAGCACACCCTGGAGGCAGGGCTGGCACGGCGTGGGGATTGAACCCTGGTCCCCTAGCACTTGCCTAAGCAGGTGCTTTAGTCCACTGAGTTGTCTGCTCCCCCCCTTATAAACCTTTCCCACACTTTTAAAAACATTTCTAATGTTCTTAACTATTTTCTAAACTCGTAAACTTATGTAATTTTAACAACATATGCATACTATATGGTACAGTATGTATTCATCCACTAAAGAAATACTATAAAGTATGTGTGGGTTTTTTAAAAAATTTATTACTTATTTGATACAGGGTCTTGCTACACAGTTTAGACTCCTACAGATCCTCCTGTCTCAGCCTCCCCAGCTCTGGGATTATAGATGTGCACCACCATGCCCAGTTTTCAGCGGCTGGCACAGAGCAGGGCCAGCACAGCATGCAGTACTGGGGATAGAACCCAGTTCCTTGTGCTCGCCAAGCAGGTGCTTAGACCACTGAGCTATCTTCTGGCCCCAGTGTATTTTATTTTAATTTAATATTCTTTTAATGTTAGAATTAACATTTTAAATATATACTTTATATACTTAAATTTTTCAGGCAAAAATTATTAAAACCATAAATACTTTGTATATAAATACATACACAGTACTATAACCCCAAATCCTACAATATAGCGAAAAATCTGCGATAAATAATTGACATTAATATTTTTTTAAACCTGTGAAACAGTGAGTCTGGGAAAGAGGAACCATGAAAGAGGGACAGACTGCTGGACTCAGTTCCTGAGGTCCAGTTAAATTGACACCCAAAATTGGCCATCACGTCCTCTAGCCGGGTTGTCAGGAAAAGGAAAAGCACAAGCTGATGCTTACTAATGACTACTTATACCTCACATGAGAAATATACTAAGGGAAAGGATCATAAATTTGACAATGTAGATGAAATCAACCAATGTCTTGGAGGATACAAACCACACAGGAGGAAATAGGGAATCCAAGCGGGCCAGTATCTGTTAAAGGAATTGAATCAGTAATTATCAGTCTTCCAAAAAGACAGCAGAGGGCCTGATGGCTTCACTGAATTTTCTGATCTATTTAAGGGGGAAAAAATTACACCAATTTTATATGATCTTCCCAAAAATAGAAGCAGAGGGAAAATATTTCTTAATTCATTCTGTAAGACCAGTATTATCGTAAAAGTAAAACCAGAGACATCATAAGAGAGAAAAGCTCCACAGCATCTTCTTTTATGAAGAGATGCAAAATTCCTCAATCATGTCTAATAAAATACGTTGCACAAAATATAAAATGAATTATACATTACCATTGAGTTGTGTTTTTTCCAAGTGTGGAAAGCTGTTTCAACATTTGAAAATCGGTAATTGCAAATCATCACATTACCAGGCTGAAGCAAAAGGTCAAAGGACCCCAAAAACAGATGTAGAGAAAAGTTAGTGAAAAATTCACAGCACATTACCAACAAAGGTGAGGTGCCTGATCTTGATGAAAGACATTAGCACAAAGCTTAGAGCATGCATCATGTTATTTAATAGTTTAAATCAATTAAAGTGTCTTCCCCATGAGACCAGAAGCAAGTTGACATGCTCCCCCTTACCACGTCTACTCCTAGTCGTGCTAGAAATCTTAGCTAACATAGTAAGTGAAATACTAAAACGAGAGCTCTATAGATGGAGAAAGAAGAAGCGATGTTGTCTCTGCCTAGATGATGTGCTCACTAATGTAGGAAAGCCGAAATAACGAACAAAGCACTTCCTGGAAATAGTTAATAGCCAAAGCAGCTTACAGGGTACAAAGTTAATATACAAAATCCAATCACTTCACTGTTTACTAGAAATAAAAATAGCAACTTGAAATTCATTTCATTTGTACCAGACATAAAAATGTTATTAATATAACATGATCACAGGATTTATATGAGGAAAATGATAAAACTCTGATGAGACAAATTGAAGAGCTGCATAAAGTGGGGAGACATCCTAGAAAAGTCTCAATAGTTTCACGATATAATTTCTTCCTAGCTTAATGTATCCTGATCTCCCAACCTCAGCAAGTTAATTTTTGCATGTCACCATAATGGTTCTACCACTTATATGAGAAATCAAAAGATGCAAATAATGAACACAACCTTAGAGAAGACAGCCAGAGTCTGGGCAATGGTTGACCTGAAGACCCTCAGTAACATGATCATACAGGATTGATGAAGGATGAGAAAGATGGGCCAGGAAAACAGAACAAGCTGCTGGGAAATAGGTTGCAGTATCTATCTATCTATCTATCTATCTATCTATCTATCTGTTTATTTTTATGAATTTAGGACAGTGTCTACAGGGTGTACAGGGTCTCACTATGTAGATCAGACTGGTAATGATCCTCCTATTTTCAGCCTTCTAAGCACTGGGATTACAGGCACATGCCACCATACCCAGTCTCAACTGGGGCCTTCTCAGTAGGGCCAGCAGGACAGGCTAGGGACCGAACCCTGGTTCCTGTGCTCTGCCAAAGCAGGTACTTTAGTCCACTGAGCTATCTGATCGACCCCCTAAGTCAAGGTATTTAAACTGGTAATTTTACAAAGCAGTGAAGGCAATTCGAGAGGAAAGTCACGATTTTCTCAACAAATGGAGTAAAACAATTGGTCATCCATTCAAAACAAAATCGAAATGAAAAATTTAACAAAAATTTCATAAAATGTCCATATCCATACCCATACCTGTATCCATAAAATATTCCATAAAAATTAATTCAAAATTGACTCTAGGGCTACCCATGAAAGGCAGAATCTATTCAACGTCAAGAAGATCAAGAGCTGGCCAAATAGCTCAGCGGATTAAAGTGCCTGCAAGCAGGCACAGGTGCCAGGGATTTGATTCCCAGGCCTACTGTGCTGGCTCCACCCCCAGGGCATGCTCAGACAGCAATTGAGACTGGGCGTGGTGGTGCAGGTTTGTAATCTCAGCCCTTGGGAGGCTGTATACAGGCAGATCACTATGAGTCTGATCTAGTAGTGAGACCCTGGACACCCTGTGGACCCTTTCTTAAAAATACAAGAAGAACATATTGGAGATGATCTAAGTGACCACGGATATGGCCATTGCATGTTAAATACAATCCTGAAATGTCATCCATGTGGAGCCGAGCAGTGAGTTGCTGCAGTGGTCTGGATGCCCGGGCCTTTCCACAGTCCTTACGGTGGGCGCAATCAACAACCCAGTAGCATTAGAAGCTGGGCCTTTGGGGCACAGTTAGATCACAGGGCCGAATCCTCCTCAGTGGAATTCATGCCTTTAGAAAAGAGGCCCAGAGTGGCCTTGTCCTGTCTCCACAGAGGGCACAGCAGAAAAGTACCACCTGTGAATTAAAGACCCGGCCTACACCTGACACTGAATTTGTTGATGCCACAATCTTTCACTTCTCACCACCCAGAAATGTGAGAGATAAAATTCCGTTGCTTATAAGCTGCCTCATGTATTATTTTCTTGTAGCAACCCAAATAGACAGCACTGTTGGAGTTCATTAAACTAAAAACTTCTGCCTTAGAAAAGGCATTGTTTCAGGCCACAGACTGGGAGATCTTTACAAAACACGTATTGAAAAAAACACCTGGATGCAAAACATGCAAAGAACCCTTAAACTCAGCAGTAGGCAGACAAATGACCCAATATAAAGAGGGATGAGAGATCTGAGCACTTTACCAAGGAAGGTATAGAGAGGGCAAGAATCACTTGAAACAACCCCCGCGTCCTTTGTAATTAAGCAAATGTGAATTCATACACGAATGAGATACTATTTCATACTTGCTAAAAACAGTCAAAACATGCATGGTGCCAAATGCTGATGAGGCAGTGGAGCAGTGGAAAGTTCCCTTTCACCACGGGTAGAAGACGGAGTGCAGAAGCCTCACCATCCTCTCTGCACAGAATTTAATAATTGCATTCTACACGTATTGAAAACTTACGTTCACAGTAACCTGCCCATGACTGTAAGATCTTTATTCATAATTGCCCCAACTGGGAACAGCCCAGATATCCTTCAATAACTGAGTGCATGTGTAGTGTGTGGATCCATGCACTGGTGCACTCCTCAGCAGGAAAAAAGAAATTCGCTCCCAAGCATCATCTAGAGAACAGAGAAGAACCGTAAGCACTCACTGGTGAGCGAAAAATGCACTGTGTGACTGCAGCTCTTCGACATTCTGAAAGAAACACAGTTACAGAGAAAGCAGAAAGATCAGTGGCTGTGAGGGCTGGATGGGCTTGGGACAGGGAGGAAAACCTGGGCCTTCTAGTGCTGTGAAATTCTGCCCGCTGCTGTAATGATCCGTACGTGGACCTCTGTCCTGCACGCTCACAAGCCCTAGCATGTGCGGCCCACGGTGAAGTGCAGAGCGCAGTGGAAAGATGCACTGAGCTCACGCGGCTGCACAGGTACAAGCTACTGCCGGCAGAGGGCTTCACGCCACCAACGCAAAGTCTGCAAAGAGCAAAGCGTGCAAGTTCGGGGGGCAGTCTTGAGGACACCCTGCTTTTGGCTTTTGCATACATCTGCAGCTGCTCTAAAATAGTCCATTCATATAAAAATGTGTTAAAAATCTTTGCTAACCCTGTTTTCTCAAGCCATCGGACCTTTTTGTCCTAGAATTCTATGATGTGCGGTACTCCATTTCTACAATTAAAGCAACAGTGGAGAGGTTTCATTAGTTTAAAATGATATTTCTCTAAGAAACCGAATGCTAATGTAGAATAGTCATGGTGACACTAGGAAAGTAGGTCATTTTGGCTTTGCCCTATCTACTGTTTGCACTCGGGTCACAACAGTGGCATTTAATCGGGCATAAGGCAGTTCCAGCCAGGAGCTGCCAAGCACGATGAGGCAGGGAGGGCTGGGTTTGCTGTGAATGCTTGCAACTTGCTAAGTGAGCATTGTGGTACAGGGTTGGGCCTTTGGAAATGTGATTAATTAGACTGATAAAATAATTAGCAGGAACCATTTTTTAAAATCTAGACTCTTAATTAAAAATGGATGGATAACGTGTTTTATTTAGGGGCAAGGACAAAGACAGAAGACAGTGCTTTGGGTTTTGTCCCTAGAGCAGCGCCCCACTGCCATACCTGCTGCGGGAGAGGAGCCCATGCATACTGATAGCGTTGTCAGGAAGCTTGGTGGAGATGAGCTATTCTACTTTTCCTCAAGAGCCACTTTTAGCTATGAAACTGTTATGTGCGCCAGGACTTAAATCACAGAAAAGCATTCTATTTGCCTTAAAATATTGTTGAAGTAGAGATGAACAGTTTTTCTTAATGTACATATTTATTTCAACTACGATTGCTTTCGGCTGGCTAATGTTCAAAGTGTCAGCGTTCCCTTCCGCAGAGTCTTTGCAGGTCTGTGTTCTGTTTAGTTTTCATTTCCAAGATACCACTTGCCACACATGCACACACGCACGCATGCACGCACACACACACACAGGCTGCTTTCTCTTGCAGCTGCCCCAGCGCTGAGCTCCCGGTCCCAGTGTGCCAGGGCACCAAATACCCAAGAGCCACCTTCTTCCTGTCTCAGTGGAACAGTCTCCAAACTTCAAAATTCAATAAAGTCTGACAAAAGATGCACTTCAAGGGCCTGCAGGTGGCCTCAGATCCACCACCTCCCACGGTGATAGCTCCAGCGTGCCTTGCAATCAATACTTCCTTGGAAGGTTGTGTTGGGAAGCAGCCTTATGATTCAGTGTACCAGAAGGGTTGCTGGTGTTGAATGAGAAGGTTACCAACCTTCTGGATGTACAATTATCTTGGCCAGTCTTCTGAGCACCCTGTCTATGCAGGGGCTCCACAGGGTCGTGAGTGATCATCCATGCTGACATGAGGATGTTAGGTGACACTGCAGTGTGGGTTGTTTTGAGACTGACTCTAGCACATGCCATGTGCTCAGCCAGCCAGAGTGGGGACATCGGGTATTCCCCAAGCCCTGCTTGGGGTTAGATGCTATTCTCTGTCCAGAGGAGAACCTGAGGTCACATGCAGCACCAAGAGGCCACAGTTGGTTGTACAACATAACCCACTAGCAACAGGTGTGGCATTCAGCTCCAGGGAACTCCAGCCCGACCCTCAGCCAGTTTCACTTTGCTCAGAGAAGTTGTCACTGGTGACAGGCAATTCCAGGGCTGCTGCAAAGCTGCAATATCACAGCAGCACTCCGTCAGGTATCAGACCCAGGAGAGAAGTTTGTACATGTTCATTCACATTTTCTGATTGCTCCCAAAAACTTTGGTGCTAAGTTTCAAGAAATTACTCTAGTTGTTTTTTTGTAAAAATGAGTTACTAGGAAGAAATAGGAAGCCCTGGGGGAGGTTTTGTGGAGCTCCTAAGCCAGGAGGCCCTGGGGGGTGTGGCAGGACCTGGATGTGCCTTGGTGCAGGGTGTTATGAGACCATGGCTCTGTGTCTTGGGAAATGTACCTGTCCCTTTTTCTGTCCATCCACTCAGAGCATCTGCCTTGGGCTAGGGGCTGTTCCATGTTGTTTGGAAAAGAAGCATTGCTGGACCCTGCCTGTACAAGGGAAGCAGGTGTGGATGGATAGGAGGGAGAGAAGGGAAGAGGAGTTGGTGAAATTAGACGGGAACACAAAAGCACCAATCCCTGAAACTGAAGTCTTGGTCCCTTTGTGGCCCACAATGTCTGGGGACACTGCCTCCTTAGGGTGTGGTCTCAGTCCAGGAGATGGTCAGGTTAATTTCTAGATGCTTCTGCCACTCTACAAACTCCTGCCTGCTGTTCATTTCATCTGCTTGACAGATTTGACAAGTCAAAATCTGGAGAAGAATTAAAGTTTTAGATTTGTCTTTGTATCTTTAAAGAAGTTAGTAGGTTAGGTAAGAAAGAATTGTGTTAATTTGGAATGGTGGAGTTTTGAAATATAGAGCCAATTGATTTGTAGATTTAAAAAATATGCAGACATAGGCTACAAGAGGCTGAAGTGATAGAAACAACAGTTTTCCAAATTGCTTGTATTGTGGTTTGAAGCTGGACTCAGCCCTGCAGGCCTGTGCACTGAGAGGCGGGGCTTGTGGAGAGTGATTGGTTCTGGGGGTGCTGCAACTCCTGTGGGGTTGGTCCGTGGCTGCACTCACAGCAGATGAGGGCCTGGTAGGAGATGGTCCTGGGCGTGGCTGCAGGGTGCACCTGCCTTCCTGGCTCCCTCTTTGTTGCCCTGCTCCCTGGGCACCACAGCATGAACAGCTTCCTCCTATGGCAGGCTCTTCACTGAGCCATTCCTGCATTTGATTCTGACAACTGCAGACTGAAACTTCGAAAACCCGGAACTAAGTTGTTGTCGGGAATTCTGTCCCAGCACTGAGAAAGTGACTCAGGCTGCTTGCGTTCAGAAGTTTGGTGATGAAAATGGTTTGATGATGATGACAGTCACAAGATTTCAAGCTCTGTATGTCCCTGCTTGTGCACCTCTGGCCACGCTGTGCTCATTGCTGAGGATGGCTTCGGAGTTGCTGACCTTGGGTTCTCACTTTCTTTTAAAAATTTTTTTTTTGTGTATTTAGGACAGAGTCTACAGGGTCTACAGGGTCTTACTACGTGTATCACACTCTAGTGATCCTCCTGTTTTCAGCCTCCCAAGAGCTGGGATTACAGGTGTGTGCCGCCACCCCCAGTCTCCATCACCAGCTCAGTGAGCCGTGGGGGCGGGGCTGGCACGGCACGCCGAGAATCGAATTCAGGCCACTGCACTCTGCCTAAGTAGGTGCCTTAGTCCACTGAGCTATCTGGGGTTCTCACTTTCTTTAGCTGTGATGCCTTGTGTCATGAATGGATACAGTTTATTGTTTTTAAAAAAGTTTTAGGGAAGAAGCATGAATGAAACATTAACTATAGTATATTGGCTGCAAAAATAAATGTAGACATCATATTTTGGTAGAGGGCTACAAGAGAGATTACTCTTCCTTCATTGGTTATTCTCATGGAAAAAAATGACTTGTTTCAGATTGCAGTTCCATTTGAGTAAAAGTTTCTTTCATGGTTTGTGAAAGATGAGGCAGACAAAGTGCAGAAGAGTCCTCCAGCACACTGCTGATGTGCTGTGTGGAATAACTTGCCTCTGTCTTCTCTTCTCCATATAAACACTTTAAATTCTTGATTATTAAGGTGGAAAATCTAGCTCCTGACAATGGGTCTGCAGGATAATTGTAATCAATTGTTACTTATTTTTCTCCATGCGAATGGTTTAATTTTCTTTTCTATGAGAATAAACTTTTCTTCTTCTGTATCAGTATAATTTCCTTTGTTTCTATTCAGTTATCTTGTTAAATACTTTTCCACAAGTAGAATAGCACAAACGGAATAAAATGCATAGAAAAATCCTGCATATTTTCCTTTTTTGTAGGTCATAGGAAAATTGAAGCTAGAATTTTTCATGGCCTTTCCTTGCTATAACTATTAATATTAGATTATCATTATTTATTTCTTTTGTTAAATTATTTATTGTTCATTTAATTTGCAAAATATTTTTATTTACCTGTTATGAACATATGGTGAAACAAAGAAATATACATATAAAATCATGGAGGTGCAGTGGCCCTCCATGATTTTAACAAGGACAGCGTAAAATTGACTGCATTCCTTGAGGATTATAAACACTTTTTCCACCCTGGTCCCTGTTTGAGAATCACTATGAGGGATTCCTCCTGCTTGAAAAGCTTATGTTAGATTGTTCCAGTATTGGTATTAGCTGTGCTGCCAGTGTTTCTCCCTTGTCCCATCTGGCTGGGTGAGAGGCTTTGGGAGGGGAGATTGGACCCTTCAGGAATCAAGCTGGCCTATGGTTCATGCCCTGGAGTTTACAGCAGAAGGTGCTGCTAGGAGGGGCCTCAGGAGGGAGCTGTGGTTTGCTAGGCGCAGGTCTGGGGAGGACCAAGCCCTCTTGGGCTCTTTCTCCCCTTTTGCCTTGCTTCCCAGCTGCCATGAAGAGAGCTTCTCTGTTCCACACTTGTACCTTGAGCCAGCTGAACACCGAATGAAATCTGCTAAACTGAGTAAAACAACCCACCCTTAAATTTGTAGGTGTCACTAACTTTGTCCCAACACCAAGAAAACTGACCAGTACATTTGTCAACTGCCATTCACCTATTATTTTTCCTGAACACACCTAGGATATCATGAGGTTATATTTGCAGCTATAGGAAATGTTTGCCATGGAAATGCAGTATGTTTACCATGGGCTGGGGAAGGAGGGGAGCCCTGGATCCTCACATGAGGGGCTGAAGCTTGCCAGGACCCCAACACCAACCTGCACTTTGAGGTCAGACAGTCTGCCAGGCCCTGTTTCACAGGGGGAGGCATCTACCTGGAAGATGTCCCTGTGTCACCTCTCAGGATGCAGTCAGAAAGAGTGGAAGACTGTCACCTATGCTTTCTGCCCCTGAATTGTCCACAAACCTGCATTTTAGATTCTTCTTGTATCAAATTTACAAATTCTTGCAGTCTTCAGAACCTGTGCATTTGCTGAATGGAAGTAACACAAGCAAGGCCTCAGGAAGCTAAGATCATGTGGCAATGCTGGGTCAGGAGTGATGCTTTGTTCCTGAGAATCAAATGATTGGCCTCAGCAGGGATCCCTGCAGAGGGCACTGAGTGCCAGCTTTTGTGTCAGCCAAACCTATGGAGACAGCTGAAATTTCCTGAGCAGGTGATGAGGATTTCCTACACCAAATGCGAATAAGGTGGATGTTTACCTCTCAACTCTAGATGATGCTTCAAGGCTTTGCAAGTGCATGAAAAGAACGATGTGGCTTATCAACTGGCAAATATAATTTTTAGAAAATTTTCCAGTACAACTGTGCTGAAATTCAAGCTGCAACATCCTTAAAAAGTTTTGAAAATTAAAAAAAATAAATTAGCTGAATATTCTTTTAATAAGATTCAATGACAGATACATGTGAAATAATGATAGTATTAGTTGGAGGTTTTATTGGAATTTGAGAAGAAAATGAGTTCTTAAATGCTTAATCTTTTTAAGTGAAAAGATACCATTCACTCTTTGGGTGTTGCTGTCAGTGATAGGTTACACATATTTTTTTTTCTTAAATTGACTGATACTAATAAAATATTGTATAAAACTCAATAATCATAGAAAACATTTTCTATCACAAAAGTGGGTTTTAATTAACTTGTAAATGTGAATGCTTCATTCAAAAATTAACGTGCGGATTAGCATTTGAAATGGGAAAGTATGTGATCACAGAAATTGTAACTGTATTTTCTTATTAAAATTGTGTGCTTTAGGCTCAGACACGGTACTTAGTTTTCTAGTTAGAAGTGGAATGGATACAAAGTAGATGATTTCAAGATAAATATCCAGTTAAATATCTGTGTCAGCTTTCTGTTGCTGTGACAAAACACCTGGGAGAACAACTTGAAGGAGGAAACGATTCTTAAGGCTTAAGGGCTCTGGGGTTCAGACCATGGCCCGTGGGTTGCTTGCTTTAGGTGTCTGAGGAGACAGAGACATCATAGAGGAAGAGCAAGGTAGAGCAGAGTTGCTCCTCTCATGGCAGCCAGGAAACAGAAAGAGAGAAGGAAAAACCAGAGAGCAAAGGGTCAAGGATCCAGAACTAGCACCCAAGGCTGTGCTCCCGTGATCCTTTCTCTGCAGCTAGGCCCTACTTCCTGTTTCTGTCACTGCCAAATGAGGTCATCAGATGATGTGCCCGGGAATGGATTACTCTGCAGAGACTCCGGTGCCCTCTTGCTGCAGTTGCCGGCTGGACGCTCCACTGCGGAACACCTGAGGCTTCGGCAGGGCCGTTTCCATTCCAGGCCACACGGATGCTCTGACTCATGCTTCTTTGCATATCCTGCCCAGTAGACTTTTATTTCATGGATTAGGCCGTCACATATTTTGTTCATTTTTTCCTAGAGTGTGTTGCATATATGTTGCTTTTGTTGTTTCCATTTTAAAACAAATGATTTTACTAGATATTTTTTAGTTTTTGGAAAATGTTTTATCTTCTAATGGATGCTTTTCTTTCTCATTTTTCTGTAATGGAACTTGTGCCTGGTTGCCCTTTGCAGAGATCACGTGCCACATGTAAGTTGTCCTGCACCCACTGTCGACATGTTTCTGCCGCCATTTAGCATCCAGCCTTCTTTGTAGTCTAGCTTTGCAATTTTATGGTTATTAAATGGGATTATTAGGCACTGAAATTTACTTCAGAAACTGAGTATTGCATATATACTCATAGGCAGGCAATGTCCATTAAATTTCTTAGGAAATTTGTATTTCAAAGCAAGGGTTATTGTTCAAAACTTCAGCCAGAAATGTAAAGTTCCTCAAGGTGCCTGTGGCTTTCCACATCCCTGGGAAGCTGGTCATGAATGCAGACTCCTACCCCAGATGTCCAGAATATAAAATTGCCTATTAAACCCTCCCATATTAAAAGGAAAACTAAGATAGTTGCATTTAATAAAGTTTGGTCAAATAAGAAAAAAGGATTCTACAACTAAGCTACATCCCTGTCCAGAGATCCTTCAGAATGCTCCACAAAACTTATCACCAGAAAACTGGAGAGGACCTAAGTGATTGTCTGATTGGGAGCTTCTAAGTTCTCTAGCTTGAATATGATTTGTCAGGCTTCAGCCCAGGAATGCTGACCGAGAAGTCAGATGCTTGACTGTGATTGTAGTGCGGCAAGCTAGGTTGCAGTTCACTATTGAGAAGCCACTTTGAGCCACATTCTATCGCTCAGATATGGTGGCCTATTTAGGAAAAATTAGTTTCAATTTAATAAGCACACTTCATGCAACTGAAGTGTGAGGCATGTGTAGTTAGAACGTCTGCCCTTCTGCTACCAGTGGGCTGGGCATTGCCCATGCTCACTCTTGGGATGCCATCATGCTTAATCAGCTCTGTTTCTGGGTCATTGAACAATCAGTGAGACCCTCTTATTTCATCCATTATTGCTGCCAAGAGGCACAGGATTATTTTCCTTATATCCTTAAGCACAGAGAAATAAATCCTCTCTGAAACTGTCCCTGTGCCTAGCTCTAGTGTAGAAGCACTTGCAGCAACAACAACAAAAAAAATGTGTAGATCTACTGCTATTCATGCCTTAAAAAAAAAAATCTGTCCTTTTAAGCATTATCCTGTAACGTTTAATAGAATATGGTTGTGGGTCCAGTATTTGCTCTGCCATTCTGTGTATTCTGACGCTTGTGGGCCACCAGAGTCATCAAGATCTAAGATCCGTGGAAATCACTAAGATTCATGAAGGCCAGAGGCACAGGTGCCACCTCCAGGGGTCTCTAGGCCTGGGGACAGGAGGGGGTCCTGGGGGTTGTCCTGGGATCTGCTGTGCTCCAGGCATATTGGATCAGTTTTCTTATCTGAGAGATGGGACCAGAAGAAGCAGTCATATTAACAGACATGCAGCCCCTCCCAAGTTCTATGTCCATCACCTGGCACGTAGTCATGGTGACCTCAGCTCTGACCCTTCCGTTCTCCATTTCTTTCTGACTTCTTCTGCCCTTGCTTTCCTGCCTCTCCGTACCCTGCCTGATGCTGCTGACACTCAGAAATGAAAGCTGACTTCAGTCCTCCTCTCTCTGACTACCCTTCAGCTGATGCACAGGCAGAATTGAAAGCTGTATGTCACGTGTTTAGTCCCAAGTCTGGAAACCCAGGACCCCTCCCAGGAGGTGACCAGGATTTTGAAGGGAGTTCTGTGCCTCAGGTGGCTATGCCAGGCCCCTCTGTCTCACCCTGGGAAAGCCGACTCCCAGTGAGAAGCTCATGGTGCAGATATCAGGCCCCTGGGCTGCTTTCCTGTTAGAGGTTTTCCTAGTGCAAGTGGCGAGTGGGGATCAAATTAGAGCTCCTCTCTTGCTGATGCCAAGTTGGCCTCACTTTGTTTCTGCCTCATTCCTCAATGCATAGTGACCTCATGTCACAAAAACCAAACTCACTGCTGAATCTTATTCACTTAGATCCTTTTGCAGTCTTGTTCTTATACTTAAGAGGCCATTTCTAGAGCAGTCTTAGGAAGATACAGAGACTCTTCACGTGGTTGCATGGCCTGTGGCCCTACACTGGTGCACAGCAGCTCCAGCATCTCTGCTTTGCATAGAGTCCACATCAGCATTGTTCACACTATGGCGTTGGGCACTTCAATAGCCACATGTGCTCACCACCACTGCACCTCACAGAGCAGAGCCACAACCTGCCGTGGCTTGGCCACGGTGTGAGTGTGTTGTGACTGCAAAGCTTCAGACATCACAAGCTTGGCCCTCAAGGTGATGAGGTAGGGAAATGGTGGAACTTTGGAGAGGTAGACCCTAGAAAAGGGTGATTAGGTCATTGGAAGGGGCTGGGGCAGCTCCTCTGAGAGGCTGGCCTGGTTCTGAGGGAGCTACCAACTCCCTGTGGGGTTGCTCCTGTTCACACGCTCTTGCATGGTGTTGTCTGCCATGAAGCCCTCGTGAGATTTGATGCCATGCTGCGTGGACATGCAGCCTCCCCAAAGATCGGGAAACCTCTTATTGTTGTATATACCCAGCCTCAGGTACTGTGTCCCAGCAGTGGAGAATAGACCGACATTCTGTCCAAGGAGCCCTCTGGGATCTGCTGTTGCACCTCTGGCTCCCTCCATCCCCGGTAACTCCAGCCTCCTCACTGTCCTCACTCTCTTGCCTTCTCTGCAGTGTCAGATGGTTGGACTCGGGGTAGGTAGTCTTTGCAAATCAGTTTTTCATTTAATAACATGTGATCTGCTTCCTCTGTGTCTTTCGTAGCTTTGCGTTTGTTCCTTATCCTATCTTGGCATCGTGTCTGGTGCTTAACCTCTGAGGGGCTTGGCACCCACACATCTGCTGTCATGACCTGGTCACCATGAGTCCAAAACTCTGCTCACTGCCAATTGTGTCACCAGCACCAGGCCATGAGTCCCCACAACACACATTCAAAATAGAATGTGATAGGTGACCTGGAGAAGTGAGAGTGCTGGAGATTACTTCAGGGGGTATTTTTCTTCAAAAGTGGGGTGCTTCCTTTTTTGTAAAGTGGAGCTTTAGCTCCCACCCTGATGATAGGAATGGGTCATATAATACCCTGAGGGAAGAGAGTAGGGTCATGTCAGCCAGTATTTGAGGGATTTAGCTTCATCCCTGCAACATAAGGGGGCGCGATGGGAAGATGGTGCCCTGATTTCCAAACTCTCAAGGGACATGCATTCATCACATCTGCTAAAAAACAGGTCCTGACATTTCCCTTCAAGCTGTTATATTGATTTCATTGAAACTGTGGAAAGACTTGGAATTTTCAGTCAAGCCAGTTTGCTAGCCAAAAGGAAATTCAAATTTTAAAGACCAGGATGGTTCCACTCCTCCTTTTGGCTTCTTTCTCTCCCTCCTGCTCATCCTCCAGCTGGTGTGTGGTCTCTCAAAGTTGGGAGGACAGTGGGAAGAGACATGGGGACAGCTGAAGCAGGTGGTCCATGGCATCCCACTGCTTTTATCCTTCTTAAATTTCTGTGTGGGACACCAGCCTCTTGCAAGTTCAGTACTGATTTGTGCACACCCGTTGATGGCTCCATTTCATACTTCTCTGAATTCTGGAGCCATCTCCCTTCTACAGTGCATATAATCTGCCATCCTTGACCTCATGTATTTATTTATTTTTACTCTTTCTTAATGATTTCTTTCGTCTTTCTTTCTTTCTTTTCTTTTTTTTTTCTTCTTCTTTTTTTTTTTTTTTGCAGAACTGGAGATTGAACTTAGTCCCCTGCACTTGCCAGGCAAGTGCTTATTCCACTGAGTCATATCCCTGGCCCTTCTTAATGATTTCTAAAGATGTGTGGTTAAGTTTAATTTAGTGTACTTCCACTCCTCCTGCCTTTAGTAGTTTATCTTCAACAGTGGATGGCTTTTCCATCACTCAGATGTCAGTATGTATACCACATGAAAAGAGGTTGATTGATTGATTGATTGATTGATTGATTGATTTGGTACAGGGTCTCGCTGTGCAGCTCAGACTCAGTGATCCTCCTGTCTCAGCCTCCCAGTGCTGAGATTACAGGCATGCACCACCATGCCTAGTTTCTCGGCCAGCACAGTGCACCTGGGGTTCCAGGCCTGGCACGGCAAGTACCAGGGATAAAACCCAGGTCCTTGTGCTTGCCAGGCAGGCTCTTGGGCCATCAACTTATCTCCCCAGCCTGATAAGTCCTCTGATTACTTAAGCACTGTCATGCTATGTCTATTACTGCAACTGTCCTAGGACGTGTGTTTTGTTTAGTCAACCTTTCAGAAGATAGAACACACTGTTCTAGATTCTGTCACTTCTGGACACTGCCTCAGCTTCCAGAGATGTCTTGTGAGCAAGGCTGTGTGCTCTCTGACCTGAGTTCTTTTTCTCTAGAGCTGATCTTCAGGCACGTGGCACGCGTTCAGAATTTCTGTGGCTGACAACACCTGAAATATTCCTTGTGGCACCTGTATCTGCTTTTCTAGACTGCTAAGTCTGTTCCTGTGTTTAAGAACACTTGCTGGGAACCGTTACAAAGGCTGTATGTTTACTACACACGTGTTTCTAACATACAGCTTTAGTTTTGTTTGGGAGCCTTTGACTGGGTCCATCACTGTGCTTTCTGAATCTGGATTGGGGGTATTTGTGTCTACCTCAGTGCACTCAGCCCCACTTGGCACTAAGAGCCAATTAAAGACCTACAAGACCTGGAAGGCAGGCGAGCACATTTGATGTACATAATTTAGGGTGCATGTGCTTTGAACAATAACCATCTTCATGGTTTAAGGTTGTGGTAATTCATCTGCTTCTGCTTTACTGATGTCTGATGTGAAGATTTTGATTTAGACACAAAATCAGCCAGTGGACTACGCAGAGAAGGAATGATTTATGAATGAGATGGTTGAGTCCCAGGACTGTACAACTGTAGTGCTTAATCCGGTACTGTTAAGTACTGGGCTTTGTGACCCTAATCCTAAACCATAGACTGGCATCTCTCTAAAGTAATTACCTTGTGATTCAGCCACATTTAAGTAGGGTTTGCTAATCTCAACAGCATATGGTATCAGGGAATTAAAAATAAGAAGCAGATGAAATAAATTACATTTTCTAGTATCCTTAGAGAATAATGCTTGACTCTAGAAGTATGAATCTGTTTGAGCTCCTTGTTTGTCTTTTTAAAGGGGAAAAAATTTGAAAGAAATAAATTATGTCAATATGAATATATTAATGTACAGTTTTCAGGGGATAAGAATGAATTAGCATTTGCTGTGAATCACCACACTGAATGCCTTTTCATCCATTCCCAGGCTAGCCCTGGGAAGCTGGGTGCCCTGTGTATCCAAGTGGCTGACACAATCAGGGCCAGTCTGGCATATTTAGAAAAAGTTGCACTTTGGAAAGAAGAAAGGAGCCTGTCAATCCTGACTTCCACGTCCTCCCCAGCCCACCCTCACCCTCCTCCATCTTGGGCAGAGCACCAGAGTGTGAGCTTTGGAGTGAGGTGAACTGGCATGCAGACCTAGCTCCCCTGAGCAGAGTGAGCTCAGGCTGGTCCTGCACCTCTGTTTCCTCATTTGGAGAGATAAGAGTGTTTGCCTTACTGAGGTCACAGAGAAGATTTTGAAAGGTCATGAGAGAATGTTTTTGCCCCTCAGCTTGATGCAAAGCTCCTAGAAGCTTTCTAGCCAAGCAACCCCCTGGGACTGGTAGAAAGTGCTCCAAGGTCACAACTGAAAACAATTCCTTCCATCACCGGGTTGCAGGGGCAAAAGGCCCCCAACAGCCTCATTCTTCCTTGATGGGAACCTCTCTGCCTTGTCTTCTTCATCTCTACTTATCATTTGTACCTTTGAGATATTTTTCTGTATTTTTGGACCTCTGTTATCTTGTTTTGTATGTTAGGGCCTTCCTCATAATTCATTTGCATTCAGTAATTCTGATTTACTGAATTTAATATGAAGCATCTTGTTTTCAGTCTTTCTTTTTTCAAAAATGAAATGCATCTCAACCTATAACTTTCTTTCTAATTAACGCTGTGGCCACCTTACTAGGTACTTTAAAAAATCTCTTGTCACTTCTAGTTCTAGTTCTAGCACGCGCTCTCTCTCCCTCTTTCTCTCCCCACCCATTTTCCAATACTGGGGGTTGAACTCAAGGCCTTTACATTGAGCTACATCCCCAGCCCTTTTTATTCTGAGACAGTCTTACTAAGTTACTAAATTGCCCAGCCTGGACTTGAATTTGCCATCCTCCTGATTCAGCCTATCAAAGTGCATGGATTGCAGGCATTCTTGTCCACACCTGACTTTATGTTTTATTTTGAGTTAGGTTCTTGCAAAGTTGCCCAGGCAGGATTCAGACTTATGTTCCTCCTCCTTCAGCCTCCCAAGTGTAGAGATTACAGGCAAGCACTGCAGCACCTGGCCATGCACTGTTTATTTTAAAATGATTGAAAGAAACAATTTTAAAGCAAAACAAATAAACAAAAATGACAACCACCCAAATTCTAGTCATTTGTATTTTGTGGGTCATACAGGATATTTATACTTCTGTGGATTTTGAATGAGGTTGATAATTTCCATTTATTACACTTTGCTTCTCCTCTTACTTTACTGTCTTGCTGCCATGTAATAATTGCTTAAATTCTCTTTATTCCTTATGCTGATATGGAATTTATAAATTCTATTCCTTTTACTTCTTGTTATCCAAAGACTTTACATGTATATGCAGTCTGAGAAACTTAATGAGCTTAAGAGCTGGAGACTTCAAAAATTCTGAAATCTTTCTCTTCCTTTTCTGTTATTTTTACTAGAATTTTAACTTTACCTCCTCTAATGTGTTAATTAGAAATTTTAAAAATATTTAGGAAGAAAGAAATGCTGACTACCCTGATGTAGTCACCATACATTTTATAGATGTATCAGATTAACACCAGGTACCCCATAAATATGTACAATTGAAATAATCTGAATAAAAATACGACCTTCATTAGTCTTCTAAAAGCCTCACTGAAGTTGGTAAAGTTAGGTTTACTAATGTGTCCAAGGAGTTCCCAGTTCACCATTTCATCTGCTGGTGATCTGGAAACAGGTCTGGTGTGCCTGATCCCTAGGCAGCAGGAACAGGGGCTTGGTCCCCTGGAGGTCTATGGTTGAGCATGCTCAGTGGTGTCTGGATTCCACACAGGCTGGCGAGGGCAGCTTTCTGTGTCCACATCCCAAGACTTGTTTTCTTCCTAGTTTCACAAGGACTTAAGAATGGCAAGTTCTTCCATTCTTTGCATGCTAGAAGTACCTTTGTTTGGCTTTGTTTTTTACTGTTGCTACTGTATAGCTGGGTATAAAACTACATCAGCATTTAATTTTCTACAAGAGTTTTTGTGGCAGTTACCCTGACTTTGGCAGAAATCTTGCTCTTTTTTTCTGATAGACCTCAGTGTTTTTTTCTGACTTTGTGAGAGTCTGTGGTTTTATTTAGGCCAGAGGTAGATGTTTAAAAATTCTGCTGTTTTTTAAATATTTGTACAACCTGAGAAGTCAGATTATTCATCATTTCTGCAATTATCTCCAGGTTTTTTTTTTTCTCTTTTAGGTATTGTCTTTCTCATTTTCTTCTTCCAAATTTCGTTAGAAATCTATTGAAATGGATTGCTTTCCTCTACACCGTGTGTATGGTATGGTATTAAGTTTTCAGTCTGCATTCATCTGTTTTTTCATGGGGCTTGTTCCCTGCACTGTTTGATCAGGGCAAATTTTCCGTGTAGAAACTACACAAATAATTTCCATAGGTTTGTGTGAGTTGTTTATCTCTTAATGCTTTTCTCCCTTGAATTTACTTTTATTAGTACATGTTTGTGGATATAGAGATTATGTTCATTGTAGGGAGTTGGTGCATGCATGTAGCACACCTTAATTCTTTTTACATCTCAATTGAATTATTTATATATTTTAGATATGAATAATATGTCAGGTAGAGTATTTTTGTTTCTAATTTTCAGCCTGCCTGCTTATTTTGTTAGTGAGGTCTTTTAATGAAGTAATTATTATTAAGTTAATTATTTTTAGCATTAGTGTCTTTTGTCTGTCTGCAAAATCTTTGCCTCAAGGAAGTCTTAAAGATATTCTTCTAGATCTGTTTTTTTAAAACATGTGACTTTACAGATAGGACTTAGGAACCACCACTAACTAATTTTTATAGGACTGAGGCAATATTTGGTGCTCACTTTCCTCCAACTGTTCATTTGATTCTCACAGTATTATTTTTATAGTCTTATTAAAAGACTTTCCTGTTCTCTTATTTTGTTGACTCTGCACTTTGGCTTAAGAGCTCAGCATGTACCTGTGGATCTCTGTGTGTACAGATCTGCATGTTATTCCAGTGTCAGCACCACATCGTCTGTTACAGACATTGGTGGTTGGTTTAAAAATCAAACCATGAAATTGTTTGGAAAGGCTATTTGTACATGTTATCTTGATCACTGAAGTTTCATTGCTGTCATAAGAAACAGATTCTGAAAGTAAAGTTCTTGCTTGGTGTTTTTATTCCACTGTCACATGCTGTGCTCTTCCAGCTGGGATTTCTGTACAGTGTCGAGTGCTGATTGGAAGTGGATGTGAGTGACAAGTACACAGCCTCGGCTTGGCCTTCGTCCTGCAGCTATTCAACATTTCCACACTGGATATAATATTAGTGTATATATAATAAGATATATATATATAACATATATTAATATTAGTGTACATTTTATACAGTTGCTTTTCATCAAATCCCCTTTCTATTCTTAGTTTTCTGAGGGTTTTATCATAAGTGGAGCTGAATGTTGTCAAATGCTTTCTCCTCGTGGACTGAGACAGCCATATGAATTTTTCTTTTATTCATTAATGTAGTGAACTGTTTTGAATGACTTTTGAATGGCTATTAAATCAATTTATCTTTTTTTGTGGATTTTTTTTCTTTTTTTGTGGATCAAACTTGGAATCTTGCACTTTGCCAAGCAGGTATTTATGCCGCTGAGCTATCTCCCTGGCCTTCAATGTTACCTTCTAATGTAAACTTGAGTTACCGTGATGTCTTATCCTTTTTATATTTGTAGAATCTGGTTGCTAATATTTAACAAAGTATCGCATAGATGATAACTGAGGAGTATTGTTCTCTATATTTTTATATAAATTAAGTTTAAGTTTGTCAGGTTTTTCATTGGATATGCAGCTTCAAAAAATTATTTGGGAAGTGTTTCCTCTGACACTCTTTAAATAATTGTTAAGGATGGTGATTACTTCTCTGTAAATCTACATGGAGGTTCTTTTCTTCATATGTATCTTTTTATAAGAAGGCTTCTGATTACAAGTTTCCTTTCTTTCTTTCTTTCTTTCTTTTTTTGTATTTAGGATACAGTGTACAGGGTATACAAGGTCTTACTATGTAGATCGAACTTGTAGTGAGCTTTCTGCTCACAGCCTCCCATGTGCTGGGATTAGGCACCACCCTGCCCAGTCTTGCCCTGGGGGCAGGGTTGGCACGGCAGACTGAAGGCTGGGGAATTGAACCTCCGGCCCCTGCACCTGCTTGCAGGTGCTTTAATCTACTAAACTATTTGGCTCTCCCTCATAATGATAATTTAATTTTTCTTCCTATATATTTATTTTTCCTTATGTCTTTTATTTTTAAATCTTACTTTATTTGGCCCACTAGACAAAGTTGCATATTAGTTGGATAAGATTATCTTTGTATTGTTTTCAGGTATTAGCCTACTTAGACTCTGGATTTTTTTTTTTTATCAGTTTGGCTAAAATATAATTTGGGGGAAATTTATTTCATATGAAATGATCATTCATATCTGTTGGCATAAAGTTGCTTTACAATCCATTCTTACTATCTTTTAGGACATGTAAAGTCTGAGGTGGGATCTCTCCTTTTTCATTCCTGATACAGACAGCATGCATTTCTTTCATTTTTACCTGAACATCTTTGCTATAAATGTATCGTTTTTATTAATCTTTTCAGAAAACCAACTTCTAACATTGCCTCTCTTCACTTTTCTGTTATTTTAATGCTCCTTCCCCATCTTGTTTTAGCTTGTTTTTTTACTAGCTCAATAAGCTAAAAGCTTAGATTTTTTGCGTTACCACTTTTTTCAACTTGAGCAGACAACTAATGCCATGGATGTCCTCTGAAGCACTGTTGCCTTCAATACATTTTTTTTTTTTTTGTGGAACTGGGGATTGAACTCATGCCCTGGTACTTGCTAGGCAAGCGCTTATTCTACTGAGCCATCTCCCCAGCCTGAACCATCTCTCTGGCAGCCTTGAATACATTTTTATGCTTTGTTGCTGTTGTCACTCAACCCAAAATATTTTCTATTTTTCTTTATGACTTTTCTGCAGGCTAGCATATATGCCTTGTTCAATTTCCTAATTTTATACTTTTGAAATTTATTTCATATTACTTGTTTTAATTTTATTGTCAGAAACATTTATATGAATTTTATTATGATGATTTATTAAGATATTATTATTGTCTTTGCTGCTGTTGTGCTAAAGATTGAACCCAGGGCCTCCCGTGTACCACACATGCTCTATCACAGCGCTGCATGCCAGTCCTGGGATTCTCTTCATGTTTCAAACTGCGGCTTACCCTGACAAGTGTTCCTTGTGTCTTTCACAAGAATCTGCAGTACATAGTGGCTGAGTAGATTCTTCTATATGTGTCCCTGATGTTAATTTTGTTGACAGTGTTATTCAGCTCTGAGATATTCCATGGATGTTTTTATTTATCTTTTTTTCCTGTATTTTTAGGGAAGGGCCTACAGGGTGTTCAGGGTCTCACTACTAGATTGGACTTGTAGTGATT
>NDGN011551392.1:0-15186 GCA_002564285.1 Tympanoctomys barrerae | reverse complement strand
CGCGGTTCCTGTGGTTTGCTAAGCTTGTTCTAAGTAGGTGCTTTAGACCACTGAGCCATCTCAGCAGCCCAACAAGTGAGCTAGTGGGCAGGCCCACAGAATTTCTTTCTATGCTTCTTATGTATATTAAGGACACATTCCTCACTTGCTGCTAATGTCATTTAGTTAGTTAGTTAGTTAGTTAGTTAGTTAGTTAGTTAGTGGCCGGCTCAGCCTACCCTGGGGCAGGGCTGGTGTAGCATATGGTGCTGGGGATTGAACCACAGTCCCTGTGCACTTGTCTAAGCTTGCCTAAGCAGGCGCTTTAGACCTCTAGCTATCTCACCAGCCCATGCTGATGTCTGTAATACTATATACTTGTTAATTTCCTTCTTTTGGTGAGGACAGGATCTCACCAAGTTGCCCAGCCTGGACTTCAACTTGAGATCATCTGGCCTCAGCCTCCCAGAATGCTGTAATTACAGGCATGTGCCACCATGCCTAACTTAATTTCCCTCTTAAACAAAGAGCAGGCCCTCTGCCTCAGTGTTTGGGACAAACCACAACAATCAGCTAGAATTTTTTTAATTAAACTATTAAAGTATTTTAGAATTTTTAATCTTCAGAATTTTAAAAAATCATTTTATTGGAATATATATTTTTAGAATTTAATAACTTTCTTTTCATGTATTTTTACAGTTACTAACTACAGACAAACATGATAGTGACCATCAAAACCCAAAATTAGGGCTGGCCAAATAGCTCAGTGGATTAAAACACCTGTTTAGGCAGAGGCAGTGACCAGGACTGGGTGTGGTGGTTTGTGCCTGTAATCCCAGTTCTTTGGGAGGCTGAACACAGGGGGATCACTATGAACCTAATTTACATAGTAAGACCCTGTAGCTCCTGTAGACCCTTACAAAAAAAAAAGAAAAACTTAGAAAAAATTTACTTACTTTAAAGAAAAATCAGCTAATAAAAATCACAGTATAGCAAGTACCTGGGTAAAGCAAAGTTGTAAAGTTGGCCCTCGATTGTGACAACAGTCATGACCACGTCTGGAAAATATCAGCCATCTTTGACAATTGTACAGATGAAGAAACTGAGGCTCAGAGGGGGCACATGCCCCTCTTGGGGCCCCAGATGGGGATGTGATCTGCGAGTGGCCCCATAGCCTTTGGCACCCAGGTGACAGCCACTGTGTACCCATCTATTGCCGTCTTGAGGGGGCGTCAGGAAGGGGGCTGACTGGGAGGAGGCCCCCAGTCTAGGAGCTTTGGCTCAATTGGAGAAGCCCCATGGGGCCCCCACTTGCTTTTCCGCTTTGCACCCCATCAGACATGATGCCCAGGATGTGATCCCATGTGCTGCGGGCTGCCCTCTGGCCTCACCTACCAGTGATGTTTAAGTCCTGCTTGCATTGACAGCGCCATCTGCCGTTATCCGATATGCAATCCTCGTCTATACTGCACTCGTCACATGTCCCCTCCACAGAGGTGGGATCTGCAGGGTCACAAAGAGTCAAAAAGGGCAGGGCCTGGCCAAGACCCAGCGGAGCACATCCAGGCAGTATGGGAGTACGGGGGCGGGGGGTGTTGCTTACTCACCCGTGCAGTAAGCCAGGTGGCACTCCGGGGGTGCCGTCAGGTAGTAGACGAAGTAGCCACCGGCACAGGCCTTCACCTGAATCTGTGTGTCCCACATGCAGCAGTGTCCGCTCCAGTGCGCGCAGGCGGTGCGGCTCACTATGCCCTCATTGTTGGATGGGTGTGTGCCGTTGAGCCAGAGGGGTGCCGCAGTGTTGCAGCGTAGGACGGGCACACAGCTGTCAGCCATGCGCACACCACTCTGGCCCTTGAAGCGGTACCAGCCATGCAGGTCCATGTCGCAGAAGTAGCCAGCGCCATAGTCCGCGCTGCGCCAATACTGGTCCAGTGTGTGGTATGCACGACACGGGTCCACGCACACGAGGGCCCCATCCTCGCCCTCGGGCACGCAGTCCAGCCCCGGCCCGCAGGAGCCAGGGAAGCACTCACAGTGCCAACCATCCCCCACATAGCCCTCGGGGCACACGCACGAGTAGTTGCCTTCCACGTTGATGCAGGTGGCCAGTGCATGGCAGCGGCTGAGCCCTGGCTTCGCACACTCATCCACATCGGTGCAGCCCAGCCCAGGTGTCAGCAGGAAACCGTCTGCACACACGCACGTGTAAGAGCCCAGCGTGTTCACGCAGCTACTGTTGGCTGAGCAGTTGTGCGCCTCTGGAATAGCACACTCATCCACGTCTACGCACTCCAACCCGTTGCCGGAGAAGCCATCTTGGCAGGAGCATGTAGTGATGACCCCGTCCTCCGTACAGGTGGCATTGATGTGACACTCAGAGCACTCTTCTGAGGAAAGAGGGAAGCACAGTTAGCTGACCTAATGGCCATCATAACAGCCCCTTCTGCCACAGGGAACACACTTTCTCTCTGTCTCTGTCCCTACCTGAGCCCTTCTTTACCTGAGCCCTTCCCTACCTTGTGGAGGACCACCTAAGCAGCTCTCCTTGAAAGAAGAGCGACTGTCTCCATTTTGACTGAGCCTGACCCTATTTCCTGGTATTGATATGTACAGAGCTGGGTAGGACTTCTCTTTATCCTTTCAATTGGCCTTAAGCAATGTATACTGGTCTAGCTGAGGTGGTAGTGATAGTCGTTGAAGGTGGCATGTGTGTTTCCCTGGTAAACTACACTTTCTGCTCTCTAATGTGAGCTGGGTCCAGACAGGATGAAGTGACAATGCTCTGCACCACCAGCTGGGATCGAGCCTCGAGATAGAGGCTATGACTTCCTGGGGCTTGAAGGACTACATCAGTGGTGAAGCACCAGACCCCCAAAACATGAAATACTATCTGCATAAAGCAGATTACTTTCTCTGCATATTCTCTCTGCATATGGCAGAGGCAAATGCAGGCCACTCACCTAGCTCAGCTCACAGTAGTCACCTACTCCCCACAATTCGAAGTCATTTCCCCTCAAGCCACTCCTCATCCACTGAATAAAACCAGGTGAGGCCCTGGGTTACAGAAAGCCATCTTTATGGCTGGACTTAGGGCCTCTTGGCTCCCCGGTAATTATAAATATGTTTTAGTGTCTTTATTTTTTCCCCATGGGTTGCACTGGGGTGGTAGATTAAAATTAACTTGATGGGATTTTAATAATATATCTTTGGGCTAACAAATATTGACTTCTTGGACTGAGATGAGAAGCTAGAGGGGACTCCTACACTACCTGAGTTCCCTACCCACCTTCTCCAAACCTCTGAGCCTCTGCCATTCCTTGTTCATATTAAGCACTACCTTCAAGTTGTGTCATTTAAAAAGTATCCACATGCCAACATCCAGACAATACTGCACAGAACTCCTGTTAGGATTCTGGCAAATGTGTCTCCTGGCCTTTGCACAATTTTTTTTTTACCTCCGACCAACGTCATCTCCCCTGCCTGGTGAGCCCACATAAGGCCCTGCTCAGTGTCACCTCCTCTCTAAAGGACCCCAGACACACCTGGTAGAGCCTGGTATTTTGATCCTCCATGACAGAAATGACAGGAGAAATGAAAAGACAGGGCCGCTGTCCAGTGAGCATGTATGATGTGAGAGGCAATGGGCTGTGCGCATCTCATTACTTTGTTAAATCATTCCCACTGGCCCTTTGAAATCAGTTTTAATTTGTCTTTATTTAATTTTATATATGTATTATGTATGTGTGTGATATATATGTGTATATATATGTTTGTTTGTATGCATGTATGTATGTATGTATGTATTTAGTGGTACTAGGGATTGAACCCATGGCTTTTTTCTCTAAGCCATGTCCCCAGCCTTTGGCGATTGAACCCAAGACCTCAATCCTCACTGTTGCATCCCCATCTTAATTAATTAGTTTATTTTTTACAACTTAGCAAGTTAACTTGCTAAGTTACCCAGGCTGGACTGAAATTTGCAGTCCTCCTGCCTCAGCCTCTCAAAGTGTTGAGATTGCAGGCATGTACCACCATGCTTGGTTATTTATAAAGAGGAAGAAACTGAAGTTCAAAAGGATTAGGCTATTTGCTCACTCGGTAAGCTGCAGAATCAGGGCACACGTGCAGATGAGACGTCCAGAGAGTGTGGACTTGTAACCCTGGACCACAATAGCGTTCACTGCCCCCTTACCAGGAAGAAGCAGAAAGCAGGTTGAAGCAATGCCCAACCCACTGGACCGGCCTCACTGGGATGACAGGGGAGGTGTCTGAGACCCACTGGCCGTGTTTCCATCTCTGGTACTTCAATGTAGCTCCTGACTGTCTAGTAAAGTGCTAGAAGCCTCAGAGCTGTGCTAGCCCTTTGCCTTTCCAAGTACCACAGCATCGGTGACCCCTGTGACCTTGGTAGAAATGCAGAGCCTCAGTCCCCATGCAGCCCTACTGAGCCAGAGCTCACATATGAGCAAAATATCTGGGTGAGCCCCATATACATGTAATCTACAAAATGGACTTAGAATAAATACTGCACATAGAGGAGGGTAAGACTGCCTCTATCAAGGGCATCTTGCATCACCCCACACACCCCACTTACTGGCTTCTGAGGAGAGCTCATTGGCTGTTGCCGTGATGACCCAAGAGGTCATTGCTACTGCCATCAGTACCCAGCTCAGAGAGAGCAGCCGCCCCATTGCTTCTGCGCTTCACAGCTCCTTCTGATCCTGGGCACACGAGTCCAGAGGCAAGAAGGGATTGGCCCCTGGCGCTTCTTCCCTGTTCTGAGGCCAAATTCCTGAGGACAGAGACAGGTGGGACAAACGAGCATGACCTAACTCCACACAACGACCAAACCCCTGTCTTTGTGTGACTCACAGATTGTACACAAATGGCTAGAGATGAGCCACTTGGCAGGTAGCTAAATTTCACGACATATGTTGGTGTTTCTAGCACGGTCACTCACTTCTCCCAGGTGGTAAACTAATCCTACATGGGTGCTAGGGACATCCCTTATCATACAGAGAAAGAGGGTAGCATGTTGGATAAGTGTGAGGGGGAGCCTCTCCGAGGACTCAAAGCCCTGTGTTACCAGAAACTCAGTATGAAATTGGGCAGGTGTTTTAATTCACTAAGCCTCACTTTTCTCATGTATGAAATGGAGACTGCTGCTTCTACAAACTGAGTGTCCACAATACGACAGGCTTCATTCTGAGCAGTGCCTCTGCTCCGGTGCTTGTACTCTAGGGCAGTACTTGCTAGACCTTTATGACTAACATAAACTATATATGAAGCTCTTCAAGTCATAATCCAGAGCAGTTGCTCCTGTGTGTGCACACGCACACACACACACACACACACACACATGAAATATAAATTATATAAAACACTTCCTATCCTTACTGTGTCTTTGCCTGTTGGCATATTCTATTCTATTTAATGAAAAGAAAATTCTATCTATAAACCACAGATGCAATGACTTCACAACCCACTCATGAACCATGTCATATAATTTCTAAAACACTGGTAGACGGTAACCTACTGCATACAGTGGGACTGCCTGAAAGGATACATACAAAGCAGGACCAAGGTCCTAGTGCCTGGGACACAGGAGGTGTGTAATCAATAGTACTTGAATGCAGGAAAAATAGAAGCCCTGTTAATTACAAAGCTTTGGTTCAGAGCGAGGGAGATTGACTTGCCAGAGCTCCCGTAGCTGATAATCAACAGAGGAAAGACTCACATGCAGCGCTGACTGCGGTGTCTAAATCCTTCACTTTCTTTCCCACCTCTCTCAAATCGAAAGGGAGCCACAGAAGAACAGCTAGGGAGAAGCTGGGCCAGGAGGGGACAGCAACAGAGAGCCTTACCTTGAAGCCAGAGGACAGGACTGGACCATTGACAAGAGCGCATTTCTTACAAATATATACACATTTGCCCTTGGCTGGCAATCTGTCCTCCAATTATTCTCTGGATCTGTTTCTTGAGATTGTTTCCTTGGGTGTGGGGGGTGGAATATTTTTCCTTTTGGCATAATGTTTCCCTTTTCCTTTTTTTCTCCTCTAATGGCTGGAGACAAAAAAAAAAAAGTGACTGACATTGGGGGTCACTCCTGCGCCTGGAAATGTGAGGTCTCTGTTTTGCATGTTTTGGCACCAAGAGATTCCTTAGTTAGACATTAACTAGGCAGGCAATGCCAATTGCTGGGCTTTTTCTTGGTCACTGACAAGGACGAAGTGGACCCAAGGAGCTAGGCAAAAAGCCACCTTGGAAACCAGGCTGCATGAGGAGGCAAGAGATGTACATTCCCCTCCCAGGCTGTGCACCTGTCCTGGGAGGGGACCCTTCTGAAACGTCCCATCTTCCCCCTCATTGCCCCTTTCCCTAGGATCTGGATGAAAGCAAGAGAGGAGCTGAGGAAGGCAAGAGAGGGTCCTCAGACCTGACCCACATGATGAATAGGAAATCTGAGGTTCAGTGAGGGAGGTCCTTCAGGAAATGGAATAACTAACAAACACTCTAACTTCAGAATCATCCCAGCTGCATCTGCCTGTATTCTGTGCCAGCAGCCCCTCTTATTACCCTCCCTGATGTCATCCTCCCATCTCCCGCCTCCCTAAAATGTGAGGGTGGTTCCCGGGTGGTGCAGGGAGAGACTCACGGTGGTGACTTATCCGTGGCAGTTCTGCAGATGCTGCCAAGCTGAGGCCACAGAGACTGGAAACTACAGAGCCTGTGTGGAAAGCCACACTGGTAAAATCCCAGAGTGGAGGTCAGGCTGAGAAAACTCCAGCGCGTGTGAATGTGGGCTGAGCAGGAAGCATGAACTAGAGCAAGGGCCATGACCGTGATCACCACATTGAATTTTGGGGGATGTTTTTCATTCTTTCTCATGCACATTCAGCACTGGGCAATCTTCTTAGGGTAATTTCACAAGAGTGAAATTCTGGATTGAAGAATTAGCTTATTCTCCTATCCAGAGTACTTAGCTCTGACCACTGCTTCTTTCACCTTGGTCAACTTTCCAAGTTGGGGCCCAGGCCAGGTGACGTGGGCCTGTAATCCTAACAGTCTAGCGGGCTGAAGCAGGGGGCTCACAAAGTTGAGACCAGCCTGGGCAACTTAATGAGTAAGTTTTCAAGGCTTTGTATAAGTGGGGGTGGAGAGAGAGAGAGAGAGAGAGAGAGAGAGAAATGGCTGATGTAGCTCAGTGAAAAAGGCTTTCGATTCAACCCCCAGTACTAACAAACAGTAGTAGTAGTAATAATAGAAGCATCTTACTGTTGAATGTTGCAATTATTTGATTAAAAGGAATGTTATCATCTCCTCAGGGCTTATCTTCTTGGAACTAGAGGTTAGTATCCGGAGGGTTTCTCATGAGGCCCCTTCTAGACTCCTGTCTGGGTGAACGTAAGAGATCTGAAGGAGGTGGCATCTTGTGGCTTCTTGAGTTTCTGAGCAAAGCCTCAGATGGGGAAAAAAGGAAGTTTGGGCTGGAGCCCATCCATAAGGCTCTGATTTCTGCATTTGATACTGCACATCTTCCTGGGAGCAGTAACTTTCCTATGCAAGCCGTCACTCCACAGCTCATACCGCAGCACCTGCCTTGGGTGACCTTGCACTGCAGGCCACAAGCCCTTGCTCCCACCATGCCAAGAGCCCATCCATAGCCTGGAAACTGGGCCCAACTTTTGTGCCCTGGAGCCCACAATAGGAACTGGTCAGTCCTAAGCCTGCTCACCCTGCTTTCCATATTGCTCCATATGAAAACCACAGCAAAGGCTTTTGCCCACCTTCCGCCTCACTTCCTTTGCTTCTTGGCCCGCAGGGGCTTTCCCATGTGCCTGGGCAGCACTCCCTTGTTGTCCGGGACAAGTCCCCTTCTCTTGAGATCTCTGAGTGTAACACCTATCTTTTCAACATCAGTGTTCTCCTGCCCCCTTGGCCTTGAATGCCTGGGTCATAATAAAGCCCACACTTAGAGACAGGAAGTGTCTCCTCACCCAATACAGCTGCATTCCCCTGCAGTTTGTCTCTAGTGGGCCACGTCTCACTCATCCCTGAAACATCCTACCTTCTCCCCAGCCACAAACACTTGATAACCTCACAGTCATCTTGTAGGGCCACTGAATAGCAGAGTCCCCTCCCCTGCAGCATACCTGTATCCCCCACCCCTTGGTCCTCCTTCCTGTGAATGGCCGCTCTCTTCTCAGGTGCTACCCCGGCATTTTCCTCCTTTCCCCTCTCTCCCCTTCCTCCCCACTCACACTCTTCCCTGGTCCTCTGGACTGTTTCCATCTGCTAATTATTGCTATGAACATGTTCCTTTGAATAGACTCTGTCCCATCCTGTTATTTTCTGTAGCCAAATTTCCTGGAAACTTTACCTGTACTCTTCTCAACTCATGCCACTACGCTTTCTGAAAGGCCAGCTCTGTGAACAGTGCCCATCAACTCATCAGAGATGACTACCTTGTCAAATACGGCCAACACTTTTTACCTTAACTGCCAGAGCACTGCTTAATAAATATTATAAATTAAACTCACTTAATCTTTTGAAACAACACTTGTTTCCATTTTCAAATAGGTGTAGGAGATGGAATTCCGAAGTTCATTTATTCAATCATTTTTTACTGAGTGCCTCTCTTGAGTCAGGCCCTGCTGCTACATACCTTGGCTCAGTCAGCAAGACACAGACACTCACATGACAGAAGAAAAGACTGAAGTTTGAAGAGGCTAACTTTCCCAAGGTTCCATGGCTAGTGGGTACTAACTCCAGAATGAATGTCAAATCACACTGAGATTCACCCCTATGAGTACTCCTGGGTAGTCAAGAACTTCCCATGTTCAGCCATGAAATAACCCTAGAATGGCAAGTGGTTTGAAAATGGAGTTAAGAGATGGAGAGTTATGACAATGATCAGACAAAACACAAGGAGTTGGCATGAGAGGTTGCTGTGTTGGGAAGGGGCAAAAAGTGGGCCAAGGGTGAAGACTTTTCCAGCAGGAGAGTTTGCCGGTCCCATCTGTCTGCCCCCTACTGCACCCTATCCCCAAAGCTTTGGTCACACCTGCATGGATCCCAGGTAGCACACCTGCAGCAGGGCTCATGGCCTTTCAGGGGTGCTTTTCCCTGTGATTTAACCTCAGCAGACTCCTGGACTCCTTGTCCTGCACACAGCCATGTGGCCATAAGGTGGAGGCAGGTGAGTCTTGCATCGTGTCCTGAATACTAACACCTACATGTCTGGGCATTTGGCGCCAGAGAGCTCCAGGGCCCCAGGCTGTTCCCTGCTTCATCTGAATGTGGACAGGTCAGGCTCAGGGGGTGTGACATGGGAATTGGCTCTGGACTTTGGAAAATGCACAAACAGCCTTTGCCTTGTGTGATAGGTAAGAAGTGGAGAGACCCAGATAGATTCCTGAGAACACAGTGGCTAACATAATACCCATTCCTCCTTTTTTTTAAGAAGTATTATTACTACTTGGCTGGAATAAAAGACACAAGTAAGCAGTGTAAGACAGGATGACTAGTGATCCCCAAATATGTCCACATTCTAATCCCTGGAACCTGTAAGCTCTACCTTCCTGGACAAAGGGGACTGCACAGTATGACTAAGCTAAGGGTCTGGTGATGGGGAGTTATTCAGACAGACAGAATGCAGCCACAGCCTCCTCATAAAAAAGAGGCAGGAGAGTCAGAGTCAGAGAGGAAGCCAAAGCTCAGGGTGGGTCCAGGAAGGAGCTATGGACCAAGGAATGCAGGTGGTCCCCGGGAGCCAGGAAAGGACAAGGAGTCTTACAAAAGAGAGCAGCCCTGGTAACACCTTGAATTTAGCCAATGACAATGATTTTTGTTTTCTGAATTTTAGAAATTGAGAAATCTACTAACCAATATATTGTGCTTTTGAGCAATGAAATTTGTGTTCATTTTTCAGAGCAATATTAAAAAACTAATGCTAAGTCCAATGTGGACCTGGGGACATTATCCTTACCATTTCTTCTTGGGGTGATCATGAAGCCATGTATCTCTCAGGCAGAGGGTACTGCCTGATACAGTTTCATTTGGTCCATGGCCATTTATTGAACATCTGCTATGCAATAGTCCCAGTCCTGGCCATTAGGAATACAGTAAAAAAAATAGATAGTGGAGGGACCAGGAAATACACACTTGCACAACAAAATAAGATGTTCACAAATATTAGTATCCAGGAGGGCCTCTGAGGTGGTAACACTTGAGCTGAGACCTAAGTGATATAAAACAGAGCTGTGTGAAGATCTGGGTGAGTTTATTCTGAAGGGAGAGCATTTAGGCAGTGGGAATGGTCAGGAAGACAGGGAGCATTTGCTTTGCTGCAAGTGGTACTGGAGTGTAGGTGACAGGGAAGGAAGGAGGAGAAGGAGAAGAGACCTGCAGGGCTAGGCATTACTTGTAGGCATGGTAAGCACACTGAATTTTGTCTTAAAAGCAGTAAAGATGTCACTGCAGGGCTGAAATGGGATAAGTTGCCATAGCTATGGATTTTTAAAAGATTCCTCCAGCCATTGTATGAGTGTGGAGCATGCTTGTGGGGTCAAGAGGAGGTGTGGAGTGGCAGGACAGAGCTCAACTATGAGACATCTGCAGCTGAGAAGTGGTCGGTGGCTGTCAGTGGAGATGGAAGAAAGCAGGTAGTCATGTGAATTAGCAGGTCTCATTTATACTTGTGAAAGGATAGCCGTGGAGGATGATCCTGGCATGATTGCGCAAATGAGTGGATCACTTGCTGGGATGTGGAAGACTATGGACAGGTTTGGAGTTGGATCTCTTTCTTATATCAAAACTCAGCATCAGCCAACCAGTTCACCTCCTTTAGATGACCTCTGGGGCCCCCAACCTGGTAGGAGGTGATACCTCTGGTGGTCAAGCATAGAGCCTCTAAAGTGCTATTGTGTATAATCCAGCTCAACAGCTTTCTTTTTCTTTTGTCTTCCTTTTTTTTTTTTCTGGAACCGGGGGTTGAACTCAGGCTCTTACACTTGCCAGGGAAGTGCTTATTCCACTGAGCCATCTCCCTGGCCCCTCAATAGCTTTCTAGCAGGAAAGTCTTGACTGGTTGTTTAACCTCTCTGTGCCTCAGTTTCCTCATTTGCAAGTGGGTATAAGCAGCCTACTTTCCAATGCTGTTGCAGTTAGAAAAATGAGTGTGGAAAATCTTGTTGTATAGGTCACTGTTGTGACTGCCTGCAGTCGTGGCTTAATTCCAGGCCAGATAGGAATCCTAAAGCAGCACCCACTGGAAAAAGAGGTAATGAGTAAAACAGGGCCAAGGACATTAGGGGATTTATTCCCCATCCCCACCTGTCCCACCACAATGGAGGATAAGACTATTATAATAGATCCATTCAATAATTATGTCAGGACCTGAAATACGGGCCTCCCTTCCCCTTCCCTCCTGGCCTTGGAGAAGCTAAAGTTCTTCTTTGACTCTGAATTTCTTCTCCTGTCTTGGAGGTCTTTCTGGCTTAGCTGCCTCATCCTTCTTCTCAGGTCTTTTCTTCTGTCCCACTGGAACCTCCACCTTGGCCATGTCCTCCTGCTCAGGCAGCTCTTGCACTGCCACTTCCAGCTTGGTCACGTTCTCCCGGGCAGATGGCTCTCCCACCGGCACCTTCACTTTGGTCACATTCTCCAGCTCAGGGAACTGCTGCTCGGGCATCTGCTGCACAGGTAACTCCGGCTCCACATAAGTTCTTTCCTTCTCTTCAGCTATCACCTCCTCTTCTATCATTTCCTTTTGCTCAATGGACAATAGCTATTAAAGAAAAGATGGAAAGAAGACAAGGAGGGGAAAGAGGATAAAGAAATAAACTGATAACTGTCACTGTGACTGTCAAGGCTCTTCTCAGTGCATCCAGAGAGGACTGATCTTCAGCTTGAGCATCCTCATAGATATGAAAGGTCCTCCCCTTGCCTCATGGTGAGAGGATCTTTGGGGGTCACCTTTCTCTTACTCTAAGTCCACAGGTTTGGCTGGTAACTCCAAACTCTAGAGGTGGGCAGGCAGCCTGGGCTCAGCAGGAGGCCCCCACTCGAGACACATACTAAGAGACTAAGTAGTAGGGTCTCCTTAGCTGGGAGGGTGCTGGTTTGGAGCTTTGGGGAAATGACTGCCTGAGAATTAAGGCACATAAAAGAAACCAGAGATGAGAAAGTAAATTGGAACTTCTAAATCCATCCATGTCTGATGTTTTACCAGTTAGGCAGGATAAATCCCCACTGTCACTTAAACAGAGAGGAATGTCGTTGACATTTGTGGCAGAAATCCTGCTAGCACCTTCCAGAGATGGTCTCACTGAGGCACGGGTAAGGGGAAGAAGGGATCATGGCTCCACCCAGCAAGAGAGGGCAGAATTCCATCAAGACATCTGGTTGCCAGCTCAGGAATGTGGACCAAAGGATCACAGCTTTAGCCAATGGGCATTACCTTAAGGCCTCACGCTTTTTCTAAAGTCTGACATTTCTTCTTCTTACTAGATGCTCTGCAAATAAAAGTTGCTAGTAAAGCCACATAAACTGGAGAGTTGGCCATCCATCCTCAACAGTCTCCAGACACCCTGAGATTGTGCCACTCTTGGAACACCTGTTTCTAGCCCACTGAGGCCCTGGCTGTTCTGGGAGGGAGCACATAGTTCAGCATGGGACCTTTGCCCCTTACCTCATCCTCATCTTCAATCCTGATCTTGACTTGGCTCTCCAGGAAGTCAGAAATGCCCTTCACAGTGTGTTCTCCCGTGTATGACACAGCCTGGAATAAGGCAGAGCACGGTTAGGACAGGAGCCTCTTCCTACAAACCACACATAGATTGCCACAAAGAACAACCCAGGCTGAATTCCTAGCCACGGGGTGTTGGGGCAGAGTCTTAGCCACTCCGAGCCTCATCTCCATGACTACAAAATAAGAAAACTAGATATTATTCCATCATAGGATTGCAATGTTGTGGGTCTCAGCATGGACTCTAAAGCCACCACCAGGCTTTATCTCACATTGAATTACTCATCAGTGTGACTTACTTAAGGGACAGCTCTGGACTCAGTTTCCTTATCTGTAATATACAATTAATAATAGTACCTATGTTATGGTATTGTTATAAATATTAAACTATCAAAAGTGCTTAAAACAGAGTTCATCTCACAGTAATACTATATACTTTTGCCATTATCATTATTATTATTACAGTACTATAATAAAAATGGCTACATATGTATGTATATATGTTTGAGAGGGCTTGTCCCTATGTTGCCCAGGCTGGCTTTGAATTCCTGGATTTAAGCAATCTTTTTGCCTCAACTTCCCAAGCAGCTGAAACCACAGGCATCTGTACCACCATATCCATCCACCATATCCATGCTAAATAGTTATTGCTTTATAAAGAACCTGGCCCATGGTAAACGCCCAGTTATCATGGTTCCCACTCACTTTTGGTCTTGGGATGATTAGAATCTACTTATTGCCCACTTGGTTGTCTCACCTTGTTTTAGATAATTTAAAATGGGTGACTCAGCCTCATTCTCCATGGCCTACCTACTCACATCCCTGTGTCAGGTGGCTGGTACTGTCCCAGTGTGCCAGGCAGCTGGTACTGTCCCAGTGCTGTGGCTCTTCTTCTGCCCACCTCTTTCTTCACACTCCATTTCCCACCTGTGCTTCAAAGCCATTCTTTTAATCTGATTTAAAGCCTTATCATTCTGCAGAATCTCTGGAGTGCATGAAGACCTGGACCACATCTGCCCTCCCAAAACCTTCCCTCCCCCTCCATTCCCACCGGATTTAGAGTTGGACCCTTGTGCAAGGATGACTTCTCCCCCATGCACAGTGATACTTTTCTCAGGAACAGGGACTTTGGCTCATGTTTCTTTGGGTGACACTGTCATCCATATGCCAGAGTATCTGGAGAAAATGTCCCATCACTATTGGTAAGGTTAGTTAGCAACTGGAATCCCAAGGCGAGAGAGACAAGATTGTCTAGCACAGAGTTTCCTTTTCCCCAGTCTTCCATAGACATTGCCCCCACCTTACTCCATGTAGATGGGGAAGCATCCTTCCTAGTGGGAAGCATGTAACCTAAGACCAATTAAAACATCCACACCCACTTAGCCATGCTGTGTGGGTCAAGAATGCACAAAGAACTTAAGTTGTGCACAATTATATATAGTGGGTCTTAGTGCTTTCATGGAAGGTACTGAAAAACAATCTTTGAGCTTGAACAGGGGGGCATACAGGAGGATAGAGCTGAGAATGAAGCTGGTTTGATAGAAGGCAGAGCCAGTAATACAGAGGAATCAAACCCCTGATGACAATATCACAACATTTCTAATCATGAGTCCTAAGACCTTCCCACCTGTTCAGAGTCAGTGGGGAAGAGCCTGAAGAATGGGTACTGGTCTGGGTTCATCAGCTGGATGTCATTAGCTGTTATGTCAATCTTAGCAATGGTGACTGTGGAGTGGTTTTGGTACTTCCTGCCCAACTCCTCCAGCAGTGGAAACAGTACCATGCACTTCTCAGACCAGGGTGCATCTGAAAGAGAAAGGTCTTGCTCAGGGGACTCTAAAGCCAATCCCCTTCCATGGATGCCACCTCTATGTTCTTATGGCATGACTGCTTTGCACATTATATTTGCCTTCTTTTATTCATATATTAGGTCATTTTTACATTTCAGCCACAGTTCATGATCACTACTAAATACATTAGAAAGAAAGCTGGGCACTGTGGCACATGCCTGTAATCCCATCACTCTGGGAGGCTGAGGTAGGTGTATTCCAGGTCAAGTCCACTAAGCAACTTAGCGAGACCCTGTCTTAAAATATGCAATAAAGAAAGATTAGAGATGTCATTCTGTACAAAAGGCCCTGAGTTCAATCCCCAGTACTGTAAGAGATGGCTAAAGTCGTTCGCACTCCCGAGTCTGCTGCCCTTCATCCGTTCTCTCCGTAGTCTGCCTTTGCCTCTGAAGCTATCTGCCCTAGTCTCTGAGCTTGCGACTCGCGGACAGGCATCATTGGCGTGAAAGGCCAGACTCAGGAGTCGTCGCTGAGCCATCATCTGCGAAGTTTGAGGTACTTTTACAAGTTTGCTACACAGGCTGTGCATTTGCAGTGTATTTTTAAGCAATGGCTGCCATCCGAAAGAAACTGGTGATTGTTGGTGATGGAGCTTGTGGTAAGACA
>NDGN011551383.1:0-14872 GCA_002564285.1 Tympanoctomys barrerae | reverse complement strand
TCTCCTCTCCTCTCCTCTCCTCTCCTCTCCTCTCCTCTCCTCTCCTCTCCTCTCCTGTCCTCTTTTATTCCCTTCCTTTCCTTTTCCTCCTTTCCTCTGTCTTCTCTCTCCTCCCCCTCTCCTCCCCCCTCCTTTCCTCTCCCTTCCTCCCCTCCCTTCCTCTCTTCTTCTCCCTTTCTTTCTCTTCCTCTCCTCCTTTCCCTCTCCTCTCCTCCCTTCCTCTCTTCTTTGGCTTTTCTGGTTTTGACCCCAGGGATATCCACTCTCTGTGCCCCTTTTACAGGGCAAGTGCTTGGATCCAACTCTAAATGATCCACATAGTGACTTATCTCACAGGCTTTTTATTTACTGCGTCTCTTGGTTTCATCATTCCTGTGAAGGAGATGAGGGAAGGGAAATGGAATGTTAGCTTGTCAGGTCTGGAAAAAGAAGTCTGATGAGATGATGGGGCCATGGCAATGCAACTAGGTGGTGGCGGCAAGTGTCATGGCTTTAGGGTTGCTTCCTGAAACAGTAATGAAGCCTTTCCTTTGAGAATAAAAAAACCCCAGACCATCAAGTTAGACTTATAGGGAGCAAATGTCTACTGATAAGGAGGAACCATTTCACTTTGGTCAGAGGTAGGCAGGCAGCATCTATGAGCATGCAAGCAGGGGGATGGAAGGGATGCTCAAAGTTCAGGTGTGCTGGTGTTACACGGATTGGGCTCCTGGAACAAGTGCCAGTGTACACCAGCTGGCTTAAACACCAGACATTGACTTCTCACAGTCACAGAGCCTGGGCTATCCAAGATCAGGGTACTGTCATAGTTGGCATCAATAGAACGCCCTCTTCCTGGCCTGCTGACAGCCCCACTTTCTTCCTGGATCCTCACCCAGACGAAAATGGAAAGCTTTGGTTTCTTTCTTTTCTTACAAAGATACGGATCCCATTATAGGAGTGCTACCTTCTTAGTCTTGCTTAACCTAATTACCTTTCCAAGGCCCCAGCTCCAAACAACATTACATGGGGAACTAGGATTTTTAACCTGTGAAGCTTGAAGTGACACAGACAGTCTCAGTTCAACAATGTTTGTAAGACAGGAGTGAAATGTTCCCAAATGTCCCAAGGGCAGTGACTGAGGGGGTAGCTCACTGACTTTCAGGAGACTTCAATGAATGCTGGTTGTTACCTTAGGTTAGCTTTAGTATGACCAGAGTGGGCTGAGACAAGACTCTAATTCTGGGACATTTATCTACATGGGCTTGTGGCTTTGTTACCCTGTCAAAGAAGTTAATAGGATCAAAAGCAAGGTCTGAAAACAGAACAATGTGGCATTGGAACATGAAAATCCCAGAGTTTGTAGCATTTGTAACAGCATGGAAAACAAACTCCACATGGACATAAACAGGACACGTCCATCTCTCCTCAGCAGATGCACTCTTCTGCTTTGAAGTGCTTTTTCTCAGCGAGGTATTCAAAGAACCTTGTAACAAAGCACCTATTATCCCAGGTCCTCGGGATATTTACTTCTCATGGGTATCTAGAAAACCTGCTGAGGAGGCCAGGACAGATTCTGAGCCTTTGTTGCCAGTTTTGAGAAATTTAAATGAGAGAAAACCCTGCAGGAGTCTGAAAGATCTGAGTTTAATCCCTGGCACACGGATGAACTGTACTGTGACCCTTCTCTGCTCACTTTCTGTGCCACAACTATTTGGTTCTGCCTTTGCATCAGCAAAGTGCCATCGACAATGCTTATATGATCAAGTTCTGCTGTAATGCAACAAAACTTTATTTATGAACACTGAAAGTTAATATCCATATAATTTCCATGAGTCATGAAACATTTATCTTTTGGATCTTTCTTTCAGTGCTTAAGAAGTGTTAGAAACGAGTCTTAGTTCTTAGGTCATACAAAAGACAGCAGGCCGGATTTGCCAACCTTTGTGGTAGTCCACAGGTACACAAAAGGGGCATTGATGGATGAGGTCCTATCCCCATGTCACTCACTTACAAACATCAAACAATAATCTGAAGTGTTTCCATGTAGTGGCTAATTGCATAGGAAAAAAAATAACGGGAATTATAACACAGAGAGAGCATTTCAAATGGGAAACCTCAAGTCAAATGGAAGAGACTTTTGTGTTTGGCCAGGAATGAGAAAATAAAAAAGGGAAGAGTCTCAGATCAAGGGGAAGTCATAGACCAGATGGATCTAGTGGCTTTACCCTTCTTTACCGCCCTACAGGGTTCCCGGATATTGTGAGAGACCATACTGCCTGAGCATGCTGGGTAAGGGAGAGGAGACCGAGGAGACCTTCCCCTTCAGCATGGCATGAGCTGTGTGCAGCCCTGAAAAGGAAGCTTCTTCCACCTTAGCGCCATCCTGCGGATCCCCCCAGGGGTTCAGTCTCTATGCTTGCTCTTTCTCACGTCTATTCTTCCTGTTGGCAGGTGAGGGAACATGACATTACGAAGCCAACTGGGACCATGTAGGATGGGGGTAAGGTGCCTGGGGCCCCATAGCCATCTGTGTACTAACTTGTCATGTGATGCTAGTCTCCTCCTCCAGCCAGCAATGACAAACCTTTTAGGGCTTTCAGTGATACAAACAGCTCACTGCAGCATGCACGGTGTAAGTTTGCCGCTACTGCCAGCCTTTCCTATCTGAGAAACAAAATGGCTTTCAATCTCAAGGGTCTCCAGGGAAATGGAACTCTGCATTCCTTCAGAGAAGCCCCAGTTGTATCTATTTTAAATATTAAAGGCTATCTTCAAAACAGAGCTCCACTGAAAGCTCTAGGGACGCAGTGATTTTGAGGTCTTTGGCAGGCCTGGCCTTCCATAACTAGTCTCTTCTCCAAGCCTATGTTTGGCCCGGAGGTAGGCCTGGGACCTCTGTGAGGTCACTGGACAATGGCAGTAGCCAGCCAAACTCTCTCTGCACTAAGAATCAGGCAAAGTCAAGCCATTTTCTGTACCAAAAAAAAAGCAGCAAAATATTAAGAAAAAAATACATGATTCATAGTAACTTTTTTTCAGCATTTAGTTGTAGCATAAATTAGGTAATGGCCCTTTACCCTCTCAATAAATCAATATTTTATCTGGAGATCTTTAGTGCCTCAGGAGGATGGGCCAGGCTGCGTTCCTATTCCCAGGACCCCTTCAAGTGGCCTAAGATGTATCCCTGGGACTGTCCAGCTCTTTCCAACTTAAAAGGACTTGCAGTAGAGTCTCTGTCTCCCTTCAGTCCTGGTGGACCAGTCGAAAACTGTAGCCCTGGGTCAAGTGGGTTCTGGATTTCCTTTGTTAGACTCTGCCTAGACAGTGTTCCTTAGCCACCTAAACCCAGCACCACACCCCTGGGTATGTTCTCCATCCCTTCTTGTGACTCTCCTGCCTCCTCTCTGTTTCTTTGCAGAATCTCTTCTCATAGCTTACAGCTCTACAGCATGCTCAGAGCAGCCGAGTGAACCCCGAGATTCTACCCTATGCCCTCACGGTGACCATCTCCCTAAGGAAAAGGCCCTCACTTGCTACTCGCAGTGAGATAAATGAAGTTATTAGAATTCAGGCCATACTGCACATTTACTTCCCCCGGAAGTACCTCAACCCCTCCTCTGGTACTGCACCATACTTGAGAAAGTCTAGGGCTAGCCAGATAGCTCAGCGGATTAAAGTACTTGCTTAGGCAGATACAGCGACTAGGGTTTGATCCTGGTACCATCACCACCTCCCTTTTGGGGGGGCACACACTGAGACTGCGACTGAGACTGGACTTGGTGACACACGCCTGTAATCTCAGTCCTTGGGAAGTTGAAAACAGGAGGATCACTACGAGTCCAAGCTGTGTAGTGAGACCCTGTAGACCCTGTACTAACTACATTAAAAGAAGGAAGTCTGCCACTCTACATCTTTGTATTTAATACTTAGCCCTAATAGGCAGAAGCTAAGGGACTTGATTATTCCCTGTGGTACAGGGAAAACTGAGACGCCAGGATCAAACCATTTCAACATGGGTAGAGCTAGAACCAGTGACCCATGTCTCGATTAAGCATTAAATAAATATTTGAGAAGCACACCAGGGTCCTACTCTGTAGTCTCCACTGATATTTTTGCACTGCTTATGAAGACCACTCACCAAGTTCTGAATTAACTAGTATGAAACTGCTTAGAGAAGGGGCATCAAAGAGCAGAATTCTGTGCATATAGGCAGAGCAGAGTGCAAACGGCAATTGTGGTTATTTTGAGCTATTTTACAGTGAACTTGAGCTCCAGAGAGAAATTATAAAAGATGTTACAAACCCAATTCTGAAAACTAATCCAGTGTAGTTGGTGACCCAAGCCACCCACTCTTCTGCAGGTAGGTGGCTACCCATCTAGGCTTACCTATTAAGAGACTGCCATTAAGCTTGGTATTACACTGAGCCCTTCACATCCCTCCCAGGTAAGCTGCTTATGTGAAACACATAGCCTGAGTTCCCCTCCCCATACCTCCCTGTATTTATTCTGATTTTCAATCATTTGCTACCTACCCCAGTTCTTAAATACCCTGGCCCCTTTATTTGAGACATCTCATCTTCAGCTTGGCAAAGTTGAGCACAGCCTGATCCCTCTGAGTATCTGGGCCACTCCTGAAGACAACCAACACCACGGGCTTGGAACCCACAATGCAATGCGTGCACAGCCTCACTGGTTCAATGTGCACAGCTGGCCTTGGCCATTTAGTAGCACGCTGCAGAGAGAGTCTTGTCTCCTGCTTGCTTCTTCTCCAATGTCAGGAATGACATTTCAGCCTCAGCAGTTTATTTCCCACATAAACAGTGATTCAATTTTTTTCTACTTTTGCAACTCTCATTTCCCTTTGGTGGCCACCTCTTCTCAAACCGTATTCACCAATCTCCTGATTTTCTTGAAGATAATTACTTGATAGCCTGCTTAAAGTTATCTCATTACCGCTGTTTCCTCGTGTGAGTTGTATTCGTTGTCTGCCTTTCATGCTGCTTCTGTCCCACGTGGGCTTTATGACTTTTGGGTTAGAAGTTCATCTTTCCACAAAGATTTCATCTTAGCAGTGCCTCTGCTCTGTGCTCCTAGTCTGGCCTGTGCCAGCCACCAGTTTTGCCTTCTGGATGGCTGGTGCCATGTTGAGCTCTGTCCCTACTGCTGTGAGGTTCTGGGTCATATAAATGACACTTTCCCCCCCTAGAAAGAGGTGAGCAGTTCAACACCACCTCCAACCTTAGAAGACCTCTGCATAGCTTAGTCCTCCAACAGGAAGCACTGTGATCCAGTCCCCGGCCTCATGAAGATAGACTTACTTCAAGCATAATGATTGTCCCTACTGCCCAGGATGGCTTTCCTTTCGCTTTCCTATTTGGGAGAGTAAAAGGAATTCCTGCATTTTGGACTCATGAGGTTTTGCTCTCTCATTTTTGAGTATGCATATGTGTTTGTAGGCCCATGACATTTTTCTATTTTGCTGTTTGTTGTGGCAGTTTATGCTACATTTGTGCCTCTATCATCTATCTCTGTATCTATTACCTATCATCTGTCTATCATCTATCTATCTCAGGATTGAACCTCCAGGGACACTCTATCACTGAGCAACATAAAACCCTTGTCATTTTAAGATAGAACTCATTAAGTTGCTCAGGGATGATCTTCCTGTCTCAGCCACCCTGAACAAAACACTCAAGTTTAAATTCCAATTCCACTGTTATGGTCCAGGCAGGTCCCTGCGAACTTACATTTTATTACAAACTCTCAGACAAACCACGGTGACATCTCTGCACCCCAAGAGTCAACTCACCGAACAACTTTGTTTAAAAGAACCCTTCGCAATTCCAACGCCTAGCTTTCCTTAATTACTTGGTATTCCCCACTAAGGTGCTTTCACCTTAAACTATGCTACAAATGATAGCGTCACCACCCTGCTCCTGGCCGTCTGTCCCTCATTGACTTTGGAACATTAAAATGTACTTAAGAGCTCACATTTTTATCACATCTGAGATTGTCCCTCATACTAAGGATGCGCCTGTCGCTCCGTGAGCTTTTCAATTATATAGTACTCCTCTAGGACAGAATGTCATATTTTTTTTGCAGAGTCAGATATTTAAGTGAATTTTATTGTCAGATATTCTTTGTAGTCATTTTGAAGCCAGCCACTGTTTCTTAAACTATCTCTGAGGTAACGTATCTGTTGATGACACAGCTATATCTTTTTTACAACATTTCACACCATGTGGCTTAAGTGTGTGGACATTGTTATTTTAAAGCAGAGAATTGGCTTTTTTCTTGGTCAGTGATTTTTCCTGTTCTTTTGCATATAGTTGGTGATGTCCATATATTTTGTCATAAGGAACAAAAGATGCTTCATAATTTAAAGCATTATACTTATAACAAATTTTATGGTTGTAATATGCATTTTTATTACTTGTAAGAACAAGTCTTGCCAATTATACAATATTCTCCAAATACAAAGATTTATCTAAGCTCAAAACTGCTCAGAACCCAGTCATCCAGAGGCTCTTAATCGCTGTCAATGTTTTGGAGCATTTCCTCCCAGGCTTTACTCTCTGAGCTTCAGTGTACGCAGGTGTCATTTGGTCCCTATTTGGAATCTGGTTACATGAAATTTCACACTTTGCCATCTTTGCTGAATCAAATGAGATTTTTAAAACCAGAGCCAGGTGCCCTTTGCGCTCTCTCTCTCTCTCTCTCTCTCTCTCTCTCTCAACTCATTGTTGGCCTCCTTCTTCCTTTATGGGATTGGTGCAGGCCTGTGCTTTCATGGTATCCCCAATGAAAAGTTTCAGGAGAAGAAAACTTTGCTATAAGATCATGCAGTGCCAGCGTGTCACCTCTGGCTTTCCATACTGGGTCCTGTTATGCTAGGTCATGTGCAAAAGGTCTATATTCCTTTTTTTAGAAGTACCATCTGAACCTCCATCGTTTTCTCCTCCATAGAATGAGGAACTGGGGTAGGAAGCACAATCCACACAGAACCTGTAGGCTTTGGTCCTACCTCTCTGGAGGACAGATACTGGCGCTGATACTACACTCTGCACATGAGCGTGATGCTCAAGCCCCTCCTCTCTATGTCCCTGGTCTTTGTTTCCCTCCTGCCCTACAGCCCTCCTGTACCTCCAGAGCTAGTTGAGAGAAAAAGGAGCTCTCTACAAGCTTTCGTGTTTTAATTAAACATGATGCCAGCTGAGCAGCAGTACATATTAAAACTTTTATTAAAAGTACTGCTAAGGTTCCACGTTAATCAGGAAGCCATATCTTCCCTTAATGGACAGAATTAGTCATTAGATCATTAGAATCAGTTGAGACCTCTCAGCTGTCACATTTTTTTCCCTAATGCAAAATTCATATGAGTCACCTTCCATGTTAAGAATTAATGAATTTATTATTATTTGATTGGCTATGTGGTTTTAAGAAAAGGGCACCTGGCTTTGTTGAATATTTCTGGTGACCCCATGGCAAATGGAAAGATTCAGCACCAATTTAGTGGTGTCAGTTCATATTCTTATTTGATTTATCACCTTTCACTTGCTTTAAAGCACAACAGATATGATGGCTCTAGGAATGGCCACTAAATTTCATTTTCTTCACCACTCTGTGGACAGGAACTACTAAGTGGAATCTGATTTGTGAGGCTGGCAAGACCTACTGTCCACTACCTGTGTCACCACCAGTCAGGGAATTGGATTTCCAAGACTGTCTTTTTCTTTCCAGTCCTCTTCATCGTAGTTTTAATACTGGTCTTACATTTTCCAGGTATTTTCCTATGGGCTTAAAGAATTTCACTGACTTTTCCTTATTTTCGGTCTTGTAAGGAGTGGTACTTTTTATATCCATTTTGAAGTGAGGGTTGCTGATAGATATAGGTACAAACTGGCTGATAGCTATGCAAACTAAAAATCCAATGTAGTACGTCCTCTCTGGGAAGCAGTCCATTGCCAGTCAATGCCCCTTGAGGCTGCCACACCTAGGGTAGTGATGAAAGACCTGATGGGCCACTTGGTTAGGTCTGCCCTGATTTGAGATATAGGGACCAGCCTGCTGTCTGCAGTGTTCCTAGAGGTCCCACGTGCATTCGAAGCTCCCTATTAGGAATCAGGAACTGCCCTAGTGCACCCGGAGAATTCTGAAATAGCAAGAGTCCTTTCTACCATCTAATACTCTCTGGAGTCTATTTTCTCAAAGACTGTTTTGTCTACAGCCAGTCCTTTTCTCTTAGAGTCCCCTGCTAGGTATGACCAAATTATGTTAGGGTTTAGGTCTAAATTTCCCCCAAAAGGACCATGTATTTGGGGGATAGCTGGATCATGGGGTCACTGTAGTTTTCAGTGGGTTAGTACAATAAGGTGTCCATAGCTGACTTGCTCTTAGGAGGGGGTCCTTGGTAGAGGAAGGGCACCAGTAGTACCACCAGGCAGGGTCTCTCTGTCTTCCTCAGATCCTTTTATTTTCTCTGTTTCCTGGATATTGTAATGTGAATGGCTTTCCTGTGGCTGTGGACTAGAACTTCTGTAACTGTGAGCCAAAACAAGCTTGTCCTCCAGTATGGTGAGGGTGTTAGATATTTTGTCCAGGAGCTCAAATAGTAGCTAAAACAGGCCACAAATCCTCAGCATTCAGACCTGTTTGCCTTGCCACCTTCCACTTTCCCATCCCCGCTCTTCTTGCCGTTCTGATTTTCTATCATTTCTTTAAATGTCCTTGCTATTCTCGTGCTCCCCCTCCTCTCACCTGTAGGCATATTGCTCCTTTTGCCTGCAACTTTTTCAGGTGAAGAAAGATGGTTCAAGGAAAGAGGTGGTAATTTGTTTTGTGCATGAATAAAGGTGACAGCAAAGAATTTAAAATGTCTATAAGTTACTAAAAATAGAGAACATGGAGCATACAAGATACAGAACAGACACTTGGGAGCTAAGAGTCGTTTTTAGCAAGTGCATTTGGAATGATCACTGGGAGTTTAGGGCCAAGTGCAGAGGGCCCAAACCAGACCATCCACTGGGGTTTAGGGAAAGAAAACATAGCAGAGGTGTGTGGTGGAGGCAGGTCCAACTAGAGAGTACAGAGGTGCCTGGAGGATTACAATAGGGTGTAATTGAAAATGACAAAAGGAAATAATGGTTGTTGAGTGTCTAGTGAGTGGCAGTGTTGCACTAAATGTGCTACATGTATTCTTCATGTATTGAGCCCCTGTTCAACAACTCTTCAGACTTAAGACTGAGGTCTGCACATTGAACTTACAACCTGACACTTGCAACCTATCTTTTTTGTACAGTTCTATACATTTTTTTACAAAGTCTCACTATATTTTTGCACAAACACCTTGTTTATTACACAGTATTGCAATTTTTGCTGACTTTACTGTATAGTACAGTGCTGCTGTTCTGTGTTGTGTTGTACATTACAGTACTGCAAGGAAGAGTTATGCAAAAAGGGGAAATCACTACATTGGAGTTTCCTTTGACTATTTTTCTCTGTCCTGAATATTGTTATAAACATATTATGTACAGTTCTTCATTTGGCAACCAGTTCATTTAGTCACAGGAATAGAATTCAGTCATTAAATGCAAATGTCTAATATATAGATATAGACACATAATTCAGATCTAAAGCTCATATTGTCCCAGTGCATCACTTAGATGCGTCTAGTGTCAGATATTATAGAGAGATCAATAGGATGAAGATTGAGAACAATTATTGACAGAAATCATTGACAATTATTAGTAAATGAGACAATTTTTAATTAAACTCTAGGATTTTCTTTGTCCTTTTTATTTTTTTATTTTTATTTTTTTATTTTTTGTTTTTGGTGCCAAGGACCAAACCCAGGGCTTCCAGCTTGCTAGGCAAGCATTCTACCGCTGAGCCAAATCCCCAGCCCCTCTTTATCCTTTTTAGATGGTTTCATTTCATAGCCCAGGCTGGCCTTGAACTCATTTTTTAGTCCAGGCTGGCCTTAAACTAACATCAATCCTCCTGTCTCAGCCTCCCAAGTGCTAGGATTATAGTCATATGCTACCACAGCCAGCAAGGTCTAGTTTTTGAAAGAGATATTTATAATCTTTCAGCTATAAATATGAAATACAGATTTTCCTTCTTAACTGTTTTGTTAACTATCCATGAATATATATGTATATATAATATATGTACATTAATACATATATATTCATAGCTATCATATAAGATATATTATTGAACATTTTATTTCTCTAGTTCTTCCTAAAATCAGTAATCCTGTATGAATTTTGCTAGCAATGTATGGACCTGTTGTAGTGCTATACAAGGTAGAAATATTGTCATTTTTATTCATTCTTGTGCCCAGAGAACATAAAACAGTGGCAATGACATAGAATAGACTCAGGATATTTATTTGTCAATAAGTTAACAAATTAGTTTTAACAGCTTACAATAAAGACTTTTGTCATATTGTGAACCTGGAAGTTGAAAACAGTATATTAAAATCAAACTTCAGAAGTAATAGATGTAAAATATGATCATTCTGAGATTCATAGTATAAAGTGAACTTGGTGTGGCCTAATTTTTGGTATAAAAGAATGTGAACCTAGAATTGAAATTGTGCTGCTGGGACAAAGAAGTATATAAATCACTAGTCTAAATTGTTCTGCCATTGAGATATCCAAATCGGAAAGTTTCAATTTAATCTGAGCCTTTCCTAAGTATCTGAAATATCAGTAGTCACACAGGATGTTTATGAAGTTGAAAAGCAAGCCAACAAACATCCAGAATGCAACAAGGAAAATGTGTTTCATTGTGGTGTTTTGGGCTAATAATGCCATAACCAAGGAAGACACAAATCTTACATGTACTATAGTACAACACATACACATTTTATATATACCCTACTTTGTTGTAAATTAGCCCATTCATTGTAGAATGTTTGAAAAATCCAGATCTACAGAGAAACAAGAAAATGGAAACTACTCCTAATGCCAGCAGATAGCAATGCCTAATCTTGCTATTTCTGAGTGTTAGTTTTAATCTGTCTTCTTAAAGCTTTTAATCTAGCCCTCAAGTTGAGGCTGATTTGGCCACGAGTAAACAAAAAGCTGAAAAGTCCACGGTAACTTGTTCACTCTCCACACTCCATATATTTGTCAGTCTTTCCCTTGCTGAACACAATGCCCGAAGTCCACAGTTTTAAAGGATGAACAATTTAATTTGTCTTATAGTTTGAGCAATTTATTCTATAGCCAACTGGCTCCAAGGCAGGAGCATCAAAGTTTAAGGTGATACCTCTTCTGATCTCCCAGGTGAGGTGTGAGAGGGGGACAGAGAAGGGCCTGGCAGGGCAGAGCTGCTTAGTTTATGACACCCAAAGTTACTACCTTCATGATCCACCCAGAAACACCCAGGAACATTCTCTACTAATCCAGATGTTTCTAATCCAATCCAATGAAGTTGACATATCAGGATTGCATAATGGTCATAATCCTTCCCTTGTCAATTTCAAAGCAGGTACATCTGCTTAAGCCCTACTTAATTTCTAAGTACAATAACAAGTTTATAATTATGCCTAATATGGTACAACTGGAATAGGTACAGGAGCCAGCCAAATATCTCAGCAGACTAAAGCATCTGCTTCAGCAGAGCACAGCGGCGGGGGTTTGATCCCTAGCGTGCCATCCCGCCCCTGCCTGCAGGGTGCACTGAGACAGCGATTGAGACTGGGTGTGGTGGCATGCACCTGTAATCTCAGCTCTTGAGAGGCTGAGCACAGGTGGATCCCTATGAGTTGTATCTATATACTGAGACCCTGAATACCCTGTAGACCCTGTCCTAAATTCATTAAATAGAATAGAATAGGTACAATCAGAAACCCAGTAATCTCTTCCCTCAAGTTTCAATAGTTTCAACAATTTTCAAAGTCAGAGTCCAAGCCTCTTCAGAGACTCATGACAAAATTATAGCTGTGACCCTCTGCTGAAACAGACAAACAAAAGACAAGTTTCATAGTCCCAAGGCACAACTGTGCAGGGTAGATATTTTCATGTCAACAGTGAGGAATAAGGAGAAAGAAAAGAGTTGGATCAAAGTAAGACAAGCACCCACAAAGCACAAACATTAAGTCCTACAGCTCCGTATCTTGCATCTGGGGTGTATGGCGGTTAAATGTGAATTCCAAGGGCTTGGGTAGCCCCAATCCTGTGGCCTGTTTATGTGAGACACACAAAATCTCTTTCTTGGTCTGGCTGTTCTTAGGGCCTGCAGTTTTCCTCTGCTGATGTTCCCTGTTTCTGGCATCTCCAGATGCATGAGGTCTGCAAAGCACCTTTGGCTTCATTACCCTGGCTTCATGCACTACCTTCTCCCAGGTACCCTCTCTTACCCAATAAAAATGTTCACTGTTTGCACCTCGAAGCCTTCAGTGGATGAGACCTTGCTGACTTCTGAGCCACCTTCAGGGCATCTTTCTTCTTGTCCCTTGTCCCTGTACAAACTATTTGATTTATTTTTAATGATTCTGATCTGTTCATCAGCCACACCTTCTTTACCCCAAATTTACATGTGGTTTCTTTCGAGCTAAAATGCAAGTTCTGAAATGTTCTTATTCTGTCTTATGCCCTGATCCTTACAATAAGTACGGCTAAGCACAACCACCAGTACCCATCCCACATTCTGCTGTTGGGACTATTCTGAAATTTCCTCCACCTGACCAATTAGTCCATTGCTCTTGACCTCAGTCTCTGACTGTCTCAGGAAGTGGGCAAAATACAGACAAGTTTTCTGTCAGTGCATATCACACATAACCTCTAGTCCAAGTCATTGCTCCTAACTGAAATCTCCTGCGCCGGCCTTTTCCTGTCTGTATTCCTATCAACATTCCATTCTTTTGCACTTTGGCCAGAACTACCCACTAGGTTCTGCTTACTGTATCCTAAGGCTTCCCTAGCCAACTTCTGCAAATCTTTCCCAGTTCACCACATACACCAGCTCCAAAGGCTTCTAAGTGACATGGTCAAATAGAGAGGCACAGCAATGACCCCATTCCTCACTTTTCAGTGTTAGTCAGCTTTCTACCTGCTGGACATTCCCAACTTGCAAGAGGAGAGGTTTAATTTAGCACATGGTGTGGGAAATTCAGTCCAGAATCAGCTGGGCCCGAGGCAAGAACAATATTCTAGAAGGGCCTGGCAGAGTAGATCAGCTTAGTGCCTGCAGGCAGCTGGAGAGGAGAGGAGAGGAACAGTGCCAGGTAGTTTCATTTTTCTTCCTCTGTCTTCCTCTCCCTCCTTTCCCCCATATTTTCTTATTGAAGGAGACTCTAAATCCCTTACCACATTGCAGAGTAAATGCAAATTTTATGCAAGTAGGAAAACTGCATGAGGTAGCTACCATATGGTGACCTGGCTTCCAACATGGGTCACTCTGAAGCCAGATAGCACTTCAGCAAAGTGGAATCATTTTCAGATGTTTGAATCAGAGAAAAAGGTAACAAATCATCTTAATATTTCCTAATATTGAGCTATTATGCTTCATGTAATCTAAATATTCAAATATCCATCTACTTGATATCACAAAGAGACATCTTGGTGAAGGACTAATTTTTTTTTCAATTTCCACCCAGATGTTATAATGGTGCAAAAAAATAGATTTAGATACATGATTTCCTTTCAATTTAAAATTATTTCATCTACATACCCTATGCCTTCTGTTTTTCCTTTTGAGTTTTTATTAAGGATCTCATTTTCTAGGCTTTTGGGGTCCTTTATGTATTTTTGGTCAGAAAAATACACAAATATTCTTTGACTCACTGCATTCTTTTAAAAGAAATAAAATTGAGGAAAAATAATCTCACCCCCAGACAGACACCCTTTACCTGTATCTCCAATGGTGTGTTAGCAAAATTGTAACAAGGGATTGTCAAAAAGTAAGATCTCTTTTGTACTGTGTGCCCACTTCTATAATGTAAATATTTCTCCTGTGACTAACTTGAAGCTACTGACATGAATTTTATTGAATATGGAGTTTGGAAGAAATGCACAGTCCATGCCATTATACAGTATTTACACCAGACAAGTACAATATATGTATAAATCTACAACCGAATTTGTAACTCCCCAAACAGATATCAGCAGACAATTAGGAAGTGATGTGTTCTTCATTATTTATTACCTTTGTTGTTAATACATGTAATTTATTTCATTTAGAATTTCTCAGCCATGGCACTATTGACATTTTAAGCTGCATAATTCTCTATTATGAGGGTCTGTCATTGTTGGATATCATGGTAGAATTTTTAACTGCATCTCGGGCCTTTATCCAGTAGCACCTCTGGTCTCTACAACTACACAATCTCTGTGGGCATTGATAAATGTCCCCTCAGATGAAAACCTCCCTACAGTGAAAAACATTGATTTATTGTAAGACTGAACATATTTTAATATTGATAGTGTTGATTTGATAGTTGTTTGCATAGATGCATAGTATCTCACAGGAAATAACACAGGAAGGTTCTGTCTCGGTACTTTTCTCTCTTTGCTGGAACAAAATATCCAACACCTAAAATTAAGGAGGGAAAGGTTTATTTAGCTCACAGCTTGTGGAGGTTTCAGTCCATACTCAGCTGGCTCCAGGGCAGAGTGGCACATGCAGAGGCCAGCAGTTCATGGCAATGGGAAACATTGTAACAGCAAGAGCACAAAGGCCCAGCAATTTCAGAGATGAGTTTTGAGGTCCACACAGTCCTACGGATAACCCACTATGACTACTACTGGACTTTATTAGATTATTTTGCTGAATTCATGCACCTACAATATTTACTTTTTTTTTTTTTTTCCAGAATCAGGGATTGAACTCAGGTCCTTGTGCTTGCCAGACAAGCACTTATTCTACTGAGCCATCTCCC
>NDGN011551379.1:38415-43332 GCA_002564285.1 Tympanoctomys barrerae | reverse complement strand
TTTTTTTTTTTTTTTTTTTTTTTTTTTTTTTTTTGGCAGAACCAGGGATTGAACTCAGGTCCTCAAGCACTTATTCTACTCAGCCATCTCCCCGGCCTAGTAAATTTTTTTTTTGAAGCCAAATATTCTATGGTTATACACACCTAGATAAATTAAATTTATTTTATAAATGTTCCTATATAATAATTTAAAGCATCATCAACTAAACAGGTTATGTGTGTGCCAAACATTACTCCATTATATTTTCAAGACTAGCAATATATTGGGCTTGCAGGTTGGCTCAGTTGTTCAAAGCCCTTGCCTGGGCAAACTCAGTCAGGCGCAGGGGACAGAGGTTTGATCACCAGCTCCACAGAGCTCACCAGACCTGATCTTAAGGCAGCCTGAGCCAGCAAAAATAAAATGTATGAAATACATGGCAATGGTAATTTATAACGTCCAAAACTGATCGATGTGGTTCTTTTTTTTTTTAAGAAAACTGAACAGTTTCATGCAAAACCTTCATATTTAGTAATGCTGCACACTTGAACTTTCAAATATGATATTTAAGAAAACGAGTCTGAGAAGGAAAAATGACTCTGCTTATTACCCAAATACTCACAAAATTGGGTTATTTTTACAAGTTTTTAGTATGTTTTCAGGGAATATATATATATTAATTCATATGTAAATATATTTATATGATACATAAATTATATATATAATTGTATATATAATATAATATTATATATAACATTATATTATACATAATATTATAATATTATATATTATAATATTATATTATATATTATAATATTATATATAATATATATATAAATTATATATAATATATAATATATTATATATATAATTTATGTATCATTGTATATATTATATATTAATTTATGTATTTGGAACAGGTCTCACTATGCAGCTCAGATTCATAGTGATCCTCCTGTTTTCAGGATCCTCAGCACTGGGTTACAGGCGTGACCGGCTGGGGATCCAACCCCGCGTCCTGAGTTTGCCAACGCGGGCGCTTAGTCTGCTGAGCTATATCACTGGCCCGAAAAACATATGTTTAATATAACACACCTGGTTGATTTGAAGATTAGCATTTCCTCAGAGAAGAAAATTTAAAAGGAATATGTTGTCATTTCCCTCTAATCCTACTTACATACAGGAGAAAATGGGAAGATGATCGCAGTATAGGTATGGCTGCGCTCTGGCATTGGGAAGTAACTTTGTCTTCTTTAGAAGCAAAAAAGAAAAAAGAAAGTCAATAAATTCTCTCAGTATTGGCAAACAACAGCTTTCTAGTAATACTTTAGCTGATTAGGACATCCTTACCCTTTAATGAAGCAATCACTGCAGAGCCCCAATGTCAGCTGGAATACTCGCAAAACAGTAACAAAGGAAAAACTCGGGAAGGGGCACGGAGCATAATTACAGTTCATGTCCTTGCCTCACACCAATACAAATTATCCATTTTTAATTAGAATGACTAAGAAAATTAGGAATCTGTCTAGGTTGGTTTAAAGTACCAAAGTGTTTTGTTGTTGTTGCTGCTGTTTTGCTTTGCTTCTGGTTTTTACAAAGATAGCTGAAGTATTTGGGTCCTCCTTCTCCACTGATTATAAAATTTTCCTGAAGCTAACACATAACATGGGTCATATAATAGCGTAATTTGGTTAAAGTCAGATTATTGATTCTTGTCTAAGGAAAGTAGCTGGAGCTTGCTTAAGTTGTAAAGAAAAAAAGCAAAATCCCCGTTTCCCACCACTAATGAAATTAAGCGTTATTGGGCTGTTTGGGCGAGTATAGTATGCCCTTTCTCTTTAGTGCTGCTCCTTGTGCATTTAATGCTATGTAATTGTCATGTAAAGTCCACGCGGACTTAGCAATGTGAAAGGGCAGAGAGAAGTGAGGATGGGAAGAGAGAAAAATCCAGAAAGAGTCAAGGAGGGAGAAAAATATACATCAACCACAACGGTCCTATTTATAGAGAAGGAAACAGATCTGCACTGACTAGCTAATTGAGGTTGTAATGAGAAAAAGGAGAAGGAAAAAGGGGGAAATAGCTTTGTTGACTCACACTCATATTTGTCTTTGTAAACTTTCCCTCCTTAAAAAAATGTGCTTGTTTTAAATGCTGAATCTATTTGGTTACATCCTTCCATTCAAACGTAATTACCTTCTCCCCTTTGTCATGACATGGGTGGAAAGTTTCTGCCCTGTCAGGAGAGGTGGTCACACATTCTTTTGCAGTTCTCTTCATTAATTCCTCCTTGCAGAAGCATTTTCTCTCGTGCTGGGAAGGTAGAAGGGTGTAACAGAAGAGCCCTGAAACATCAGCAGGAAGCTCTAAGCTGGTTAATGCAGTATAATTGTCTGGACATAGACTGGTCTTTGTTTGTGCGGTTCACTCCGAATCAGCTGTAATTAACTCCAGAGTGTTTCCAGATTGCCAGCAAAGAAAAATTACAGCTTTTCTGTTTTAAATTGTAAAGCTCACAAACATTAACTATGCAGATTGCATTTACTTTGATATATTTCTATCCTTCAAGGAAAAAATAAAAAGCTGGCTTGGCTCCCCCATCCCACCTCTAAAACTGTGCTTTGGTTGAGTTATTTGATTTAGTGTGTATTGGGACATAATAGCTTCTTAGTAGTTGGATTTGAAACCTTTTTACTTAATATGTTCAGTCTTTTGACATCCTGTGTTTGCTTGTTTCTTGCTAACATTTCAAATATTGTAATGGGAAAGAAGTTAGGCAATATTTTATGAAATACTAAGCATCTATTAAAACAAGCAGATTGCAGAGAAAGCAAATCCACCTTAAAAGGTGGAGATCCAAGATATATTCTGATGTAACTGGTACTTCCACATAGGTGCTTTACCTGTATTTTGATATCAAAAGACTGGGTAAAAAGGAAAATGTCACTGCCTTCTCTTGGTCAGTACACCACACCCTTTCAAAAGCTTCTGTACAGTAGTTTGCAATTATGGATTCCAATATGAGTAAAAATGAAGTAGCAGTGTGAACTAACACAACCTGGGATACAAAAGATCTGTCAGCAACTGATGTAAAAAAAAAAATTCCAGTCTAAAATCTTTTTTTTTTCTTTCTTTCTTCTGAATTTAACAATAAGGAATTTAAGCCTCAATGTGGCTTTAGCAACCAAAGAAAAGAAGCTCTTGGTGTCTGCATAATACCACTTTGATGGATTTTTTTCATCAGTTCTCTGTACGTGGCAACAAATAAACAAGTATAATTATACTTGTGAAGGTCTATTCATTGCTTTGTCAGGATTAGATATATGTGCCGTTTTCACACTGCGCCTCTCTTTTGTCTTTGCCTAACTCACTATGACATATTGATAGAGGATTTGGAATGGGGAAAAGGCCACAGCAGAGACAGTGATGACCTTTTGGAAACTTGATATAATTCAAGGATTTTTATTTATTTTCTTCTTTTTCTTTTCTTTTCCGTTTTGATTTGTAACTTGTTACCAAATTCTCTCTAAGTGGACAACTTTTAACCCATTTAAAATAGAGTAAATAAAGGCTCTGCAGCGTGTTGTGAGATAGCTCCAGAGCTCAAGGGAACAAAAACAGCAGGCTCAGGAGTGGTTCATCCTGGCCTTTCCCAGCTCTAGCAGAGTGGCTAACCTAGCATTCCTTTCCCATTCTTCTGTCCTCCCCATCTGATTGTGTTCTTTTTAATCATTTCACAAACACTGTCTCATTGGACCGTAGAGGGAGATGGGGAACAATCTCAATTAAAAGACGGAGGTAAAACTGGCCTCTCTGATTTTGGGTTCTAATGGCAACTCTGCTTGCTAAATGCAAAGGAATTCTTCCATTGTTCAGAAAGAAGCCCCCTTTCACTACCCTGGCTCCTTGTAGGTGGGTTTGGTCAGTTAGCAGAGCAGAGTTTAGGCAGCAGTGGCAGCAGAGAAAAGCAAAGCAGAGGGAGCAAACAAGGTTCTTTTCTACGCATTGCCCATTATTTCTGTAAAAGGGGTTCGACATGATCAAAGTCACTGATCTTATAAATTCCTGAAAATACCAAAAACTGTACACATATTATAAACAGACTAGAAGGTATGTATCATTCTGAACTTCCCATTAAAATTATATTAAGATTTCACTTAGGAATTTCTGGAGAACTTCAGTGATTTAAATAAAAACAGAATATCTAGTAGAGAGGCTAGACATTGGTGAAGACTAAATGCAAGCAACTTTTATTAGAGTGAGTTAACTTGTTATACAGTCATTGTGGAATGAATTCTACAGTTTAAGTTAAATGGGCTTTTTGTGGTTCTTTGTATTGGGACTTATGAAACTTTAACATAAATTTCTTAAATGGATAATGTTAGCAAAAGAAACACTTACACTGACACTGATGACAAAGAGCTCACTTAGCATCCTGTCCAGTGTCACTGCACATACGGATGTAAACAACTTTCACTGTATGAGGTGATCCTATCAGAATATAGTTAGACACATTGCTGTGGTTCTAGTTAGTAGCTCCTGAAAACAGTTACTAGTTATAGCAGTTTAAACAGTTTTGTTATTGTTACTGTTGGTATTAGAGTGCAATAGAAGTTTCGTGGTAGAGAGGGCTTACGTAATTGACTTAGTTCCTGCTTAATGCACAGCTTCTTGAGAGGACGTTGATGGGTGACTTTGTATAAAATTGTATGGCAGCAGTTCAGCCTGATATGGCCTAACACACCGCTGTGACCTTAGATGGATTTTTTGCATAGTTTTTATGCTTATTTACATATAGCAATAGCATTATTTTTTGCAAGTTACTTCTGGCTGTTTTAAAGTCAAATTAAAAAAAAAAAGCCTGTGGTATGTTGAGATGGTTCTTTGCAGTCTACTCAATAACTGGCCAAAATTATCAGGTGTACCTTATCTTAAGTCAT
>NDGN011551379.1:30915-33415 GCA_002564285.1 Tympanoctomys barrerae | reverse complement strand
TGGCGCCTGGACTCGGTCAGTATTCACTGTCCTTCTGCAGTGTTATTAGCTTCTAATCACCTTTTGATTTGGTGTAATGCACCCAGATAAAGTGGTGAGTGCCAGCAAATTGGACACAGTTTACTAGAAAGGGCTTTTGCTCTTTGAGCTGCATGAACCAACTCCCCGTGCTTCTGCTTCACAGCTGAATTGACTCTAGAGAGGAAAGAGTTAAGGGATCAATGGCAAACTTTGTCTTCATTCAATAGGTTGATTAACGAATGCTAATTTACATTAGGTGCTTGCTATCATTAGCCATTCTTCACAAGGTTTGCTGTTTCAATTTTGATTTATTTTCCTAAAATATCAAACTTGAGCTTCAAGAGGAATCTACAGTTACTTTGAATTAAATACTTTAAAAAGCATTTTAGTGGTTGTGATTGAAGATACTTAAGCTAACAGTAATACCGTTACCGCATCCCAGGTATTTGGCAGTAGATTACAGCTGCACATACAGAATTAGCCAAATCTCATCAAGCTCTAAGACAAATTGGGAAATAACAATTAGTGTGTGTGTAAGTTTATCTAAGCTCTGAAATTGCAAACACGTGACTGTTTTGTTATGGTATTGATCAACTTTCTTGTCCTGGAAAATACAAATTTCAGAATGACATCATGCCCAGTAGGAGTAATTAAAGCTATCTGATGAGGGAATTTAGAAGTTGAAAGGGATGATTGTAATTGATCCTGATTCAATCCTATTACAGCCTTTTATAGTTTAAGCTCTAGAGAAAGCACATTCCTTGTCAAGTCTTTATTTTACAGAATCCTTTGTGTGTACTGTGTTTTCTAGTCTCTATTTTTCCTTTTAATTTTTTTCCTGTAGTAAATAATGAGCTGCCGCCTGAAATCCGGCTTGCCAGTGGTCAGCTAATGGGTGATGACCTGTCCCTCCTTACTGCAGGAGAGCTGTCACCTTATATCAGTGACCCAGCACTGAAGCTATTCCAGTGTGCTGTTTGCAACAAATTCACCTCTGACAGCCTGGAGGCCCTAAGTGTGCATGTGAGCAGCGAGCGCTCTCTCCCTGAAGAGGAATGGAGGGCTGTAATTGGAGATATCTACCAGTGTAAGCTCTGTAACTACAACACTCAGCTCAAAGCCAACTTCCAGCTCCACTGCAAGACTGACAAACATATGCAAAAATATCAACTGGTGGCCCATATTAAAGAAGGGGGCAAAAGCAATGAGTGGAGGTTGAAGTGCATTGCCATCGGCAACCCCGTTCACCTAAAATGTAATGCTTGTGACTACTACACCAACAGTGTGGATAAATTACGTTTGCATACTACCAATCACAGGCACGAAGCAGCCCTGAAGCTCTACAAGGTAAGCAGTGACATCCATTTCTGTTGGCCAAAGTAGAAAAGGGAATTAACTGTTTCAGAGCTAGGAGCACAAATCTGAGAGAGAGAGAGAGAGAGAGAGAGAGAGAGAGAGAGAGAGAATGAACAAAGTTTTCTGGGGTATTGTCCTATAGCATGAGGTGCTTTTGGGGTCTCTTACTGTTTTTAAAACACCAACATGAGCATGGTTACAGAGAGCAGAGGACAAAAATAGTAGCCCACATCATAAATGTGTCATCTTTAGTTTGGTGAAAATAAAGAATGTTCCAAATATGTGTGTGCACGCCCATGTGCGTGTGTGTGCGTGTGTGTGTTGTATGATCTCAATGACACTGAGTAAACGCTCTTCTTCAGCATCAATTGAAAGTCTTCAAAACTAAACTCCACTGTAGTGTTGTATGGCTGTTTCCTTAACTAGTAATACCTCTCAGAAAGATGCAGTATAGATAAATATGCTCATAGAATGCAAATGTGCTTTTGCTTTGACGGGGAGAAACCATGCAGGTGCAACGCATATGTGCAAGTGAGGAACATCATGGAGTGCACGATTTATCTTGACATTTTTTAAACTTTAATTACTGATTAATTTCTTTTCTGCAGTTTGTTCACTGGATTGTTTTGCTTTTCTTGGTTTATGTACAAATGTAACACATTTATTTCTATGATGAATAACTTGGTAACTTATTAAAAACTTTTTGTCTAGAGGATATTAAAATTCAGAAAATATTGCGAACCATTAGTCATCGTAACAAGCTCTAAATATGATTACAAAATCCATTTTGCAAGTGTTACCTATTGATTTATATTAGAAATCAGCAATAACTATACTATCAGGAGTCAACCACTGATTATAATACCTGTAGCTTTTCTAATCCTATTTAAAATTAGAAGCACAACAAAAAGATTCGATGATGGTTCTATGGATTAGGTGCAAAAATTCTTTATATGGGTTGGTCTAGCACTTTATTTCTTCGGGTTTCTGTTTGAGGTGGCTGCACTCTGCATAAACACCTAAAGACTCAGTCTGAAAACTTGGGGGGCAGTTCCTGTGGTATCGACACTGTGTAGATCAATAATGAAAGCATTCGATCTGGTCTACACAGTTTGTGGGGAGT